>PVIC010021341.1:0-28691 GCA_004025085.1 Thryonomys swinderianus
GAACTGTTAGTTAGCTTCCCTTTACAGATGGAGAATCTATCAGTGAGGTACCAGCAGCAGTAAATGTCAGTCAGAGTAGTCGAGGTTGACCTGCCCCTTCTGGAGAGCCATTCTGCCCAGAGAAGGAAAATGTTACAACTAATGGAATCTTAGGGAGTTTCTGTTTGCATTTTTGGTTCTTTCATATCATGTCACATAATTTTCACAAAATTTATAGACAAAGAGCCCCAAGAGCCCCAAATAGCCCTGAGAATATAGTATTTCACACAGTGACATTTTCATGATATTTTAAAAATTGAGTTGAACAGGCTACAATGAAGTGATGTCCATGCCTTTCTACTCTGTAAGTTTTTATATCCCTAAGGAAGTTGGTGGCTGTTCAGTTGTAAA
Source organism: Thryonomys swinderianus (assembly GCA_004025085.1). Taxonomy (NCBI): domain Eukaryota; kingdom Metazoa; phylum Chordata; class Mammalia; order Rodentia; family Thryonomyidae; genus Thryonomys; species Thryonomys swinderianus. The sequence continues at coordinate 391 of PVIC010021341.1, forward strand.
ACTCTCAAACAGTTGATGAATAATTCTATTTTAAAACAAATGTCTTCTTAAAGTCAAAGTCCAAACATTTCCAAAATAGACTCAAGTGCATTTGGTTAAAAAAAAAGTCACTTTGGAATTATCTGTTGTGTATTATTGGGAAGCATTTTTAATTGAATTCTTTATTGGTACATTTTATATACAGTTCACAATCACACACAACATTGGGGAATTTGTACCAGTATATGACATAAGTTAATTCTCATTTTTACCCACATCCCTACCCACCCACACCTCCCCACCCCCTATATACATGCTCTTTTATTTTCTTTCAGAATCATATTTATTCTTTTCCCTCATTACATTCCCACACCAAATTCCCTTTGGATATTTCCTATTTTACAAAAACTATTATAGTTTCTAGAACTCATTTACATGTACAGGTTCTCATATCAAAGAAAAGATCCTATATTTGCATATCTGTGATCTATTTATTTCACTTATTAGTGTGTCCTCCAGGTGTATCCATTTGCACTTAAATGAATGAATCTTGTCATTCTTTATGGGCAGAATAATATTAAGAAATTCTCTTATGAAATTCCATATGCATTTGGGTTAACTGAACTATAATACTACATAAATGATAAACTAATTTTATGATCATATGATTCTCTGCCTTGTGTAAGAGGTTTCTTGATGCAATAGGTTTTAAATTGTACAGTCTTTACATAGGGGCTTTTTAAAATAGGAAGGCTGAGTAGGAGGAATTAAGAAGCAATATCAATATGTACCAACTCTGTATGGTGAATGTATCCATTATATAATGCACCCATGTTTTTAAAAAATATATGCATGTATATGTATATATATATAATACATGTTTATGTGTATATATACATATACATATACATGTATATATTATATATAGATGCATATGTATATATATGACAATAAATTTTTTAAAAATAAGCAAGTTGAATAGTTTTTGTTAGTGAAATTATTTATGCTAACTCAAATATATATCATTTCGTGTGGCCTAATATGTACATATATGTATATAATGTATATAGTCAACTATAGTATTTAGGAAAAAATATTTTTCAACGAAACTATAGAACTTTAAATTTCCAAGGAGCTTAGAGATCCTAACTTGTGTACAGATAAGTAAACGAAAGGAGAAATACAGTGATTTTTCTCAAGTGTAGCAGCAGGGTATCAACCTTCCTCCACCCTTACTCAGATGTTCTGAGTTGCATTCCAGCACCCTTTCTGTTCTGTTGTTTCCTTACACCTTGACAGAAGGAAAGAAAGAGAAAACCAGAAGAAAGGCAAGGACTGAAGAAAAGGAGGGAGAGCACTGATCTAGGTGTTGAATTTTCTGTGATAGTGTGAATGTGTAAGATTTTGGATCTAGAGATCTAGACTATGTTTCACTTGTGTTTGTCCTTTCCCTTTGTTTGGAAGCCTTGGACAATTATTTAACCCCAGGAATTCATTTTATAAACTAAATTGAGTTTACTGCTTTATGTATCTGACCTGTATTTGTTTTTTTTTTAATCAAGTATATAATAAGGTTTTAGCTTTGGGGGGGGTTCTTTTTGAAGCAAAACATTTACTGGCATATTTTAGATATACATAATGGTAACATTCATCATAGGGAATTTGTGCCTGTACATGATACAGTTTGGTCAATAAAAGAGCTTTTAAACATTCTTTTTATGAAATAAAGATAGATCTTTATTTCCTAGTGTACAGATAAACCTGTAAATAGATAACTGGTGATGAAACTACAGCAAATCAATGAAGAAATTATGGACCCCTAAAGAGCTTCTTGGAAGGGCTTCTTGGAAGCTGTTCTACAAGCCTGCAGATCAGAAGGAGGCTTGTTACATGTACCAGTCGTGTTTCTGCTTATTCCTAGCTCCCTAGGCAAGTTGCTCACATTCTCAGACATCTTTTTCAGGTTGTTAGAGGAGTAGCACAAGTGTGTGTGTGGAGATAGGCAGAGGATATTGCCTTTAACCAATATTCACACTAAGTGGTGTTTTACATCTTTCAGAACTTGATCTACAAAAAACTATTCCAAAAAGCACGTCACTTCTCCAATTATTAATAAATGTATTTATGATGATTCACTCATGAGAATATGTATATTTATATTTTAGAAGCCTGTATAATAAATTCTTGGACATTCTGTACCTTCTAAATTATATTTATTTAATTAATTAAAAATTCTGTTTTCAAAATGAAACAAAATTTGCTTCATTATTCTCTGTTTCATATTTTAAAAGATACATCATTTAGTTGTTAATGTGAACCCCCCCATAGTTGCTAATTTGAAGCCCCATTTTTCTCATTCTTTGCCTAGGAAAATGTTACTGGGTTTGAGGGAAAGATTCCACTATATGCCATTTTAAATGAGTAAGCCTCACATTATCAAATATTTCCTGGAATTTTCTTGTTAATTACCTGCCTCAGGGAAAAAAATATACTTGAGAATAATTTCAAAATGTTGAGCATTTGCCAGTGGGTTTAGTAAAGAAAGGAAGAAATAAGAGCAGAAACCGTAACTTGATTTTTGTTTAAGGGCATCCTTATAATCTGCATAATGTGTATTATGGAAACAACCCTAGTGAATTTTGGCTTGTGTAATGGAAATAATAAAATTCTCCAATCTCTCCATATATCTACCCTCTATCCTAGTGTGATTATCCAGGAGTTTGTGATTAATTTTTGTGTCATTTGAATTGTTACATTTTTCTCTCATTACCATATATTCCTCAGTAGTCCTTTATGACACCTGAAACCTTTGTGGGAATTAGACATGTCAGAAAATATTTTTCAAAGAAATACTTTTTCATATGGAATATTTAGCAGGACTGGAATATTTAGCAGGAGATTAGTCCATTCATTAAATATCACAATCTGTGGATGGTCAGTGCCTTTTATAGAAAATGGAAGAGTATTTGCCTATGTTCTACACATAACCACACATGCACTTTAAGTATCAGTAAAGCTTTCCTGATAAACAGATTAGTCCATTCATTAAATATACAACTATAGTCTTCATCACATGGTGAAAATCGTTAGTGTGGAATTAAACTCAAGAACAAAATATTGGGTGCTGTTTCCTTATTGTAACCAGTTGTGCCAACTTAGGTAGGTAGATTGCATAGTAAATAATTATAAAGTGTATAAGGGTTAAATTCAGTACAAGTTTATTTCTTATTTATAAGAAGGCAGATATTGTTTTCCAAGGCAAATATTCTGGAGAGCAGATTTTTGTCTTCTGTGCAGACACTTCCCATTCCATAGCTCCATTGTCCCCAGAGACTTCTTAATTTTTCTGTGTCTGGCTAAAGAAGGGAGCATGTAGAAGAAGAACACTGGTTCTCTAAAACAAGCAAGCAAACAAAAACTTAGCCTGGAATATAGCTGCAAGGGATACTGTTAAGAAACAGTCTCTGGATATTCCCACCAAAAACTCTACTCCATGTAAAAGAAGTAGAGATTTTGGTTTACTAGAAAGTATCCCTATATAACACCAACTAACCTTTTTCATTCATTGGCTCAGGAGCCTGTTTGAGCAGTGTTAGTTTGGGTCTCAATTGCTGTGATATGAACATGGTGTCCTTCATTAATGATAAGTCTAAATGCCAGTATTTTGGTGTTCTCAAGAAAGTGCTAGTGCTACTTTTGATTCAAACTCATCTCATAAGTTATTATTCTCTTATATTAGAACATAAACCCCACCGATCCTAATAAAACAGAAAAATTAGTTTTAAGTCACTATACCTGCCTCTCATAAAGAACCACGTGGACATACTGGTTTTGATGATTCTGGTATGAAATCTAGGGCTTTCAGTTTCCTAGTGTTGTGGTTTCATATTATCACGGGTTACTGATGTAAAGCAACACAAAGTTGCTAGTATGTAGTTTTGAGAATCAGAAGTCCAAAATGGTTAGAAGGACTATCTTCTTTCTGGATGTTCTAGGGAAGAAGCTGATTTCCTTTTCTGATTTCTAGAGGGCATCTGTACTCCTTGGCTCACAGTCCCTTGCTCAGTCTTCAGAGCAGGCAGCAAGAGAGTTTCAAATCTGTCCTTAGCTTCTGCTTTACACCGCATTCCCTCTGCCTCTGCCCCTCTACCTCTATCCTCCACAAAACCTGTGATTCCACTGCACCTGGTAAACAGCTCAGAGAAATCTCCCCCTCCAGGATTTTGGGTGGAATCCATTTGCAAAGCCCATTTTGCTGTCAGAAATAACATATGGACAAAATAATGTAAAAATATCATCTAATCTAGGTATCAGGACATGGGCATCTGTGGGGGAGGCCAGTGTTCCATTGACCAGAATAAATGAACGATGTGTAACCTTCTCAGAGAAAAGCAAAACAGTAATGGAGTGGATCTTCAGTTGCTTTTCAGAAAACAATTTGCTACCTCAGACAGTGCCCTGCAGTCACCTGATATTGATGCTGAAGGAGACTGTAGAGGCATCTTGTTCAACATTTACTTTATAGATGCATGGTTCAGGGCTTCTGAAAGTCATTTCTAAGAATGAAAAAGTTGGGAGATGTTTGTGCAGAGGTCACTCAGCTAATCCCTGGCAGAACTTCGACACTTGTGGCGATTTTAAGACAGATAGTAAGTAGTACCTTCACCAAGCCTTCTTAGAGTTTTGTTTAATATGCTGCTTTTTAAATTTAATTTTTTTTAAAGCAGGAACTATCTTGCTCTATAAGATATTTCCAAGTCCACTTCTGGTAAACAGTAACAAATTATTTATTCAGTCATGATCTCAAGTCTGAATAATATAAGCAATAGAAACAGTTCTCTATATCTGTAAGCTGCTCTTAAAATTTAAGTACATTATCTAGAGGATCACAGTGGAGGAAATTCTCATGAGTCTTGTCATTTGTCAAGTACTTTTATTGGCTAGAGAGGAAGTGAATGCAGAAGTACCAGAAACCCTCCAGTCTTGTTCTTGCCCCTTGCTTTTCTGCTCTTCCTCTTGACCAGTGTTGTCTAACACTATAGCCTCGGCCTCCCTGTAGCCAGTTGATACTTGACTAGTTGAAACTCAAATGGAGATATTCCCTGTGTGTGTGGAATATAACCAAATTCTCAAGACTTAATCCAAAAAAGGTAAAATGTTTCACTGATTTTTGTTTACATAGAACTAATGTCTAGCAAAATAAATCATAAGGATCCAATAAAATAACATCAGTGAACCTTCTGACCTATGTGGAATTCGCTGGGATGCAGACTGGATGAGACAGGATAGAGTGGGGGCAAAGCGGGACAGAGGGAATAACTGCACTGTGACCCGGTCTTCCCACCGGCCTCTGTGAGCCTTTGCCCACAGAGGTGGTCCATTGGGAATTGTCTTGAAGGGAGATGACAGATTTAGACAAGCTCTGGCTCATCATGGGATACAGGTCATCAGTCCCACCGCATAGTGCACTGGGGTCAGACAGCTGTCTCATCTCAGAGCCGTTCTCAGACAGAGCTGATGGGCACGGCTGCCTGTGCCCTGTAGTTCTGAAAGGATGCCTGGGTTTCCTGGGATGGTGATTCCCTCCTCTTCCTGTGACAAAGCTGACTTTACAAAGGAGCAAGTATATGCCCTGGTTCAGTGACATTGCTGTCATTTTTATCCATGACCATTCCACTTGTTTCCTGCCTTTTCTTATCCTTAACAAGTACTGATTTCCAGGGACATCTAGGGTGTAGTCCTGGGAGCAGAACAGTGAATTCATAAGGTAGACAAATTCAACTTTCAGAGTCATGCCAAATTGTTTCCTGGAGGGTGTTTGCTGAGGAAGGCCCAAGCAGCTATGACTGGAGCTCAAAAAGTTCTGATAGCGATGGCCATGTTCTGTCTCACATTGTGAGGGATATTATATGATTATTAGGATCTTACATAAATATACCTGTATTATTTTATATGCCATTTTTTGCATATTAAAAATTCTGTCTTAAAATGGTAGTTATCCATAGTTCTAGGAAATTCTGTAGGGGTCTTCTAAAGTACATGGAAGAAGCCTAATGGTTTGGTTCCAAAGTACAGTCAGTTTTCTATATCCAGTTTCTACAATGTGTATACAGTCAACCATAGAAAGTACTTGAGAAAAATGTGATTTTGTGCTGAACATGTACAAACTTCTTGTCATTGTTCTCTCCACGATACAGTCTAAAAACTTAGATGACATTTTCATTATCTATTATACATAATTCAGGTATGAGTTTAAAGTGTATATGTGGCTATTTGTAGAAGATAGGCAAATACTGTGCCATTTTCTGTATAAGGCACCTGACCATCCACAGATTGTGATATCCAGAGGAGGTCCTAGAACCAAGCCCCCTTGATGCCTGCTGCTGACTTTATTTGATATATTACTCACTGTATTTGTAATCTATTCCAAGAGGCATGAAAATGCTTATCTCATTTCACTTCCCAGATGCACTTTGCAGTCAGTGGGGCTCTTTTGGAGTTTTCAGGTGTCAGTAAGTATTGAGTTTCCAACTTCCTTTATGAGAGGTTCAGATTTAATTTAGATTGTCAACTGTCCCCTTTCCAGCACAGGCGTGATCTCCCTTCCACTGTAACGTTAGCTTCCATCAGCCATTTGTTGTGCTGCTCTTTGGAAAGTAGCTGTGCTGCTTTTCCTTGTGCTAGAGATCTTTAGTATTCCTAGGGTAGTATTATCCCTGGAGAATGTGAGAACTTAATTCACATTCCCTTTTTTTTTTTTTTTTTTTTGCTTTTTGGAGGCAGGGTCTCGCTTTGTAGTTCAGGCTGGCCCTGAGCTCACTATGGTGCCCAGGCAAGCCGCCGCGAACTCAGCAATCCTCCTGTCTCTGCCTCCCGAGTGCTGGGATTACAGGCGTGAGCCACCACGTCTGGCTCACATTCCCTTTTGATGCTATTTGTCCTCAAGTCATTTCCCCCTCCTTTTCCCCTCCCCCTCTTTCCATTTATTGGTTTCTTCTCATGTACAAGTGTTAGACCAGGTACTTTTTTAATATCTAAGAATATAAGTTTTCTTTTGGATACTAGAATTTCCCTTCATGTACTTGGGCAGCTCGAGAGATCCCTGGACTAAGCATTGCTATGTGAAAGCCACTTTATTTATTTAAGAAAGAAGATAAAGAAGCTTGCATCTAGAGAGGTGACCTCACTGTTTTAAGTTTTGTTGAGCATATTCCTGGACGCTTGGGCGGCAGACATCAGAGGGCATGCCAGGCTCCTTCTGCAGGAGCCATGTGGTCCTTGCACTTGCTACCACAGCTGCAGCAGACGTGCTTTGCTGCTGACTCTGAGTCTCATGTCATTCCAAGAAGCAGCAAATGGCCCTGTTTAGGCCCCATGGTTCGTATCTTTCCTCCCAGCTGATGGAAATGGGGGAAAGATGGTTTCTGCTGGAGTAAGAAGTTGTTTTTGGTGAGTAGCCTGAAGTAAATAAATGTCCCCTCTACCATATTTCCCCTTGTTTTTTCAGTGAAATTTAGAGACTTTAATTAACTTACATGAAGTCAGGGGCAAGCCAACGATGAAGCCAAGATGTGAGAATGGTTCATTACTGCTGCCATATGTATTGCTGACCTTGGAAAAGCCACAGTTATGATCTTGGCCATAGTGAAATTTGGGGAGAGAGTATTGAAGAGTAATTTATTAGGTTAGTTTTGTGGTTTTAAGATCACACATTTCTAGCTGGTGTACTTCTGTGGAAATCCTGCAGCCCTCTGGAGCTCTCATCCGGAGAAGGGAGAAGAGTAGCCACACAGTAGCAGGTAGGAGAAAATGTGCTTGAAATAGCCCTGTATCCCCTAAATTCTAAAGGAAGACTCAGAAGTGTGACAAGTTTATTTACCCTGTGTCTGGGCAGTCTCCAAAAGTTTACTTCAGGCTGAGCTGGTGCCAATCTAAACTCCTGCCTGGATCTTCTGCAGTTGGAGATGAACCAGTGAAGTCCCAGAGCACAGAATTGCTATTAGAATTAAAATTTTAATTTTTCTCAAATGTCTTTATTCTTTACTTTTTTATTAGAATTCTTGAGAGACCCTTACTGGTTAAAGTGTTCAGATAACACCTATGCAATTTGGTTTATTGCCCTTTTGATGGTGAAAACCAAAGAATGTGAATATAGAAAATACCCACAAAGTAACAATTTTTATCTGTCCTGTTGACTTAATAGCAGCTACTACTGTTAATAAGTTAGAACTACTGCTTGTTGTTATGTTGCTACTAGTTAGCTAGACCAAGTGTGCTTATCATGATAGTGGTGTTCATGATCCAGTGAACTGGACCTGAGTGTAGACCCTGTTGAACCATGCAAGTTTGTTTTATGTATAAGCAGCAGTATGTTAGTATATTTAGGAAAGACTGCTCATGTGATAGTGAAATCACCATCATCATGTAGAAAGAGAAGGAGATGCTCTCAGAATTCCAATCGGCTTCGGTTTCTGTTTTCCCGAGAGCCTGTGGGATCTTATCATCCTTAATAAAGTTTATATTCCACACCTACTTCCCTCTTTGGGTTTCACTGGTCTCAGATCTGCACATTTTTTTTTCCTTTCTTTTCCCGTTTAGCCTTCAGATCCCATCCTAAGCATGATTTCCTAATCCCTTAGGGAATCTTCCTAGCCTTCCTAAGGCAGGACAGTTAGTGTGCTACCTTTGTTTGAGGGAGAATTGATTATTTGTTAATTAGGAATTATTTGATTAATGCCTATCTCACTGTAAGCTCAGTGGAAATAGGATTCTGCCTTGTTTTGCATAATTTTCTATTTCTAGTGCCTGACAAAGTAAATGAGGGAACTCAAAATATTGAATAGAATTAAACAAATGCTTTGTCATTTACGCTATGGAGCTTACACTTACTTAGCATCAAGTGGTAACTTTTTCTTTTCGGTGAAATTAATTGCAGCTTTGAAGTTATTGATGGATAGACACTAATAAGTAACTGATCTGAACTATTAAGCAAATTAATTAGAGAGATGAGTGAATGTTGATGGTCTTAGAAGGACTTTCTGATAAGTAAAAATGAGACATCAGAAAGTGATATTCTTTCTCTGTAAATAGTACTTTTGGGAAGAAAATGCACTTTGACTGACATTGTTTCATACTTAAAAAATAATGTAGCTCTGATGTGGAGCCCTATAAGGGCAAGGATCTCTAGTCATTTTCTTTCCTAAAGGCCCTGTAACTGGCATACATTAGCCACGTACAGAATGTTGGTTGAATTGACACGAGGTGATACAAAGGGAAAATTACAGGTAGAGTTACTGGATTAGCTTCTGGAACAATGTATTTCTTCAGCATTTACAATCCCATAGAAAATTATTGCCTTACTCACCTGGAAGAACAGCTTCTGTGGCTTTGAAACAACATTTCTGTATTTGCATTTTCTCTTTATTTTGGGGAAGAATGAAGAGTATTTTGTTTTGGAGCAGGATGAAGAATTTATAGTGCCTCTGTTTCACAGGACAGGTTGCCTAGTAGCTCCAAGACACAGTTTTGTATTTCTTGGCCATGTGATAGTTTGAAAAGACCTGAGCTACAGATAGCTATTTTGTTTATGCAAAAGTGTGTGTATGAACACATGTGAAGTCTTCCTGTATTCCTCAGTAGCAAATTTAATGTATACTGTGGTACAAAACTCCTTCACATGACTGGTTTTGTTCATTAGAGAAAAACGATGTGGGGGTTTCTTTTAATTCAGGCCTGGAACTATTTCATACTTACAGTGTGCCCCCCTGACTGTTATTTAATTTTAAATGTAAGATGGTTCTATTTAAAGGTTTTCCCCATCCTGTTGCTTTGTATGTTTGAGGAACAGATGGAACTAAAAGCATGTGATGTTACAAGGCAAGATTGAGGGCTGCTAGAGTGAGTGGAAACATCTTCCTGGATCAAGCAGGTCACAGGGTATGAGACTTCCGGTTGCCAGATACAATATGGTTGAAGGGCCATTAAAGACGATTTGGTTTGCATTCTAGATGAGGCATTGTGGATAAAGGAAACCTGCAGCCGCACTGCCGGACACAGCTTTTCACTTTTCTGTCCGAGATGGCCAAAGGCATTTATAGATTAGAGTGAAAGTGGTGAGAGAGTGCAAACAGCCAGGCACAGTGTGCCAAGTGTCTGTTCTGACAGAAACTGTTTGAGGCCCAGCTAAGCAAGTCGGGGTCATATAGCCGTGAAAATGGTGCAATGGTAGCATGTGGTAGTAGAATATCAGTACAGATGGTAATGTGGTGTCTGAGACACGGGATCCCATATCAATCCTCATGTGACTGGATTCTCTGAGGTCAAAATCTTGACCTGGGCCATGATGGTGAAACTATGGCACCCGTGCCATGGCAGGCATGCAGAGCCCTTTTTGTTAGCACTCAAGTCACATCGCCATGTTTGTTTATTTGTTTGTTTGTTTATCCAAACTCAAACCTTAGTGTTCAGGTTTAATTGTAGTGTTGGCACTTTGCTATAAATAAATGAATTTGGGGTTGCAGTGTGGGCACTTGGTCTCTAAAAGATTCACCATCACCGATTCTAGGGTGTAGCGCTGGAAGAAGATAGTTTGCCACTGTCTGCTGGGTTCACAGTGAGACCTAGACTAGAGGCAGACCAGTTTGATTCACCTGCAAGATAACAGGGAAAAGTAAAGTACAGAATAAGTTTTATCTGTTTTTTAATGTAGTATTATTTTGTGTACATGTATTCTCACTAACAGTGTTTGGTACTGTTCTCTATGAGGACAACTGGTTTTTTAGTCATACAGCTGTATGGAGAGGAATTAACACTCAGAGAGTGGGAGGATACACACCTTCCTCCCACCACCACAAGGACAAGAAGCTGCAATGTGTTTCTCTAGACTCTTAAGACTAGTCCATAAGCTAGAGGTTTTTCAAGTCTCCTTTCTGTTATTGTATGTTATTATAAAATGAGTGAATTATTACATGAGTGACCAGATATGTTTAATTTCTGGAGTTACTCTTCCAGAATTTTCCATTGTAGGGCAATTATTTCAATCATGACTGGAGTCTGGAAAGGTGTTTATTCATGGAATGTTGAGTGTTCAAAGGTGTGTGTGTGTGTGTGTGTGTGTGTGTGTGTGTGTGTGTGTGTAAGGGGGGCTTCTGTTTAGGAAACTAGGAAATCTAACCTAGATCCTGGCCATATTACTTTCTGTGTCTGTGTCTCAGAAGTATCTGTCTATACAACAGAAACTGAAGGTTGTTATTTCTGAGTCCTCCTTCAGCTCTAAGTCCAGATGGGTAGCTTAGAAAAGAATCATACCTCAGCATTCCTATGACAGCAGCAGCAGCCTCTTTGGGCCCCATGACTGTCATGGCTATAAAATCTCAGCCAGCACCTGTCCCTGCCTCCTGTCTGGCCCCCTGTCTCTTTACTCATTTCAATATAAGTACATAGGATCTGATGAGCCCAGGGAAAGCCAGGAGACTGTTCTATATTAGGTGAATGCTACACCCAACATTGTGTTCTTGGAGAAAAAACAAAACAAAACCAAACACAAATCTAAAGATACTTCAAACCTCTCTGTCTCCTCTCTGACTGCAGTAGACCCCTGGACAATTGATGTTTATAATTCATTTCAGCTTCTTTTCTCTCCATAACTGAACCATTAGGTTTTTTGTTGCTTTGTCTTACTAATAGTTCTGTGCCATTTATTTATTTATTTATTTATTTATTTATTTATTTATTTATTTATTTATTTATTTATTTATTTATTTAAGAAATGGAAGCAGGGCTGGAGATTTAGCTCAGTGGTTCCCACACCTGCCTCATAAGCGCAAGGCCCTGAGTTCATCCCAGTAACCACATTCAATACTGGGCGTGGTGACTCACGCCCACCAGCCATCAATACCACTTACCACAGTGCTGGGTGTGGTGGCTCACGCCTGTAATCCCAGCACTCAGGAGGCAGAGACAGGAGGATTGCTGAGTTCAAGGTTTACCTGGACTACATAGTGAGCTGAGGGCCAGCCTGAACTACAAAGCCAGACCCTGTCTCAAAAAAAAAAAAAAAAAAAAAAAGAAATGGAAGCAAATATCTTACTCGACACCTTTGTTGTTCTATCTTTCTAATTTGGGATCTGCAAGTCTTTCTGCCTTACTCTGACGTCTTTACCATTAGAATCATGGCAACAGAATTTTGTGTTCACTCCACTCTCAATTGAATATGATCAGCTGCTCAAAGTTTGGGGGCAGATTGTGTGACTGTTACATATTCCCAGTACCTGGTTTCTAGTAGGTACGCAATCAGGAAAAATTAAGTTTTATCACCTTCCTGGATTTCTTCTCCATAGATGTGTTAGAAAAGTTTTTCTATTGACCATTAGATAGGGCCTTTTTTAGAAGCCTTTTAGAGCTTGTCTTATAAATAATGTCCTCTGTCAGAGAAAGCCCCAGAAGGTGAAATGCCAACTTCCCACCCAAGCGTTAATGAGTTTGCCTTGTTAAATTTCTTCTCCAACTTTGATTTAATATGGAAGTCACCTTTGTTTACTGCAGAAGCTTTTATGGAAAGTTATTTTATGCTTTTAAACAGCTGCTGCTCTCCAGGAGACTTGAATTTATTTTATAAGAAGCAGGTTCCCTGTACCGGCTGGCTAATGTCTGGAAATGGTCAAGATGTCTGAGTAAGTTGGGGCAGAATAAGGCCAAGCAATGTGTCTTTAAAGTTGATTATTTCACGGTGCTTATATTTGTGAACCCCATTTGTATGTAAGACCAGGACTGTGGGCATTAGAAAGAAAATTTAGGGGGAGCAGAATAAGGCTCGTTAGAAAACTGTTTGGAAAAACATTTTCACATGTTGTTTAAGATATGACATATTATATGTCTTAGTTACTTTTCTCATTGCTGAGACAAAATACCCAACAGCCAAAGTTAAAGGAGAAGAGGTTTATGTATGCCGCTCACAGTTTCTAGAGGTTTCAGTTTAGAGTTGGCTGGCTCCCAGGCACAGTGGCGTGGCAGAAGGCCATCACAGAGGAGAAACAGTTGGTGGTTGGCAAAAGACAATGAAGTAGGTGAAAACCAGCAGCAGCAAGCAGCAGTCTCTTCTATGCCTCCAGTTCTGCCCAGGGAGGGCCTTCTATTCTCCACTCTCAGAACTATGCCATTAGTGAACTAATCACCATTCAGTGAACTAATCTACTAACCAAACACCCTTGATCCCAGCATCACACACTCAAGATCCAGCCGCCTCTGGAAAGCCCCACCTATGAGTGCAAGAAGCTCTGGGGTGCAAACCGACACAAGCCCTAGCAGTAGGCATATTCGCAATACCTGTGTGTGCAACCTAAATGTCCAACACTGCGGTCCTGATGAAATGTAACACATCCACATCCACTTTCATATAGGCAGGAGTGAGGCAGGTGAGGATGCATGGTGATGTAGAATGATTTTGGACACAAGGGGGAGGAGCCCAGTACAGCAAGAAGATGCATCTTCCATTTATTGTCCATCAGATGGAAGTGGCCTCTATGTTAATTCAAAATTGTTAATAAGGAAAAATAATAAGTACATGCTTTAGGCCCAATACAGAATCTTCTATTTATTTCCCATAAGAGGAAAATGGACAGACACACATGTTGTGCATGGATGGATTTGCTCTGGAAGGATGTGCATACAACTGTACTTGTTCTTGTTTCTGGGCAGAGGGGCCGAGGGACCAGAGTGAGAGAGATACTTACATTGAAGTTTGTTTCTTCCTGGAGTAGTGGCCGAGCTCCTGTCCTCCACTGGGTTCTGATGTGAGCTCTAGGAGAGGACTGGGGCAGAGGGTGGGGGCTGGGATGGGGAACGGCTGGAAAAGTCCCTTGGAAAAGGCACCCTTGCAGCTGACACCTGAAGGGTCACTGTGAGGTCAGGGTGGGAGCTGTAGGCACCCAGGCAAGAGCATGGCAGCTGATGGCATCCACTACTTTTCGTCACACCAGCCTGCAATGAAAAGCTGACCTGCCTGGGGCAGCATAGAAGTGAGATTTGCTGGGGTTCCAGTTAGGTTGGAGGATGAAGCCAGAGCCCCAAGGGCCCTAAGAGTCCCGCCAGCCTCTCAGGGTATTGTAGGCATCATCTGCGGGTGATCTGCACACTGCGGGGCACATAGTGATTCTCTGGGTTCTGTTCTTACAGAGACTCGTGTTTTAAAATACAGAGTAGGGGTGGGTGGGGCCTTCTGTGATTGGCAGAAAGACTGCATGCAGGTTTAAAAGAGAAAGGGCAACAGGAATAGCCTGTGGTGTTGTGTAGCGTGGGCTGAAAACTTGAGTCCTGACCCCCGATTCCTGCATGTGATACCTGCCCCACAACACCTGTCTGTGCTCACCCGACCCTTTGCATTTGTGCAGGGGACTGTCACGTCACCTCAGTCTACCACACGCAGCTGTCAGTGAGATTCAAAATAAGATACCAGATTACTTCTGTGAAGTTCTGGGGTTGCACAGGTGGAAGGTTTTTAGGAATGATAGCCTGGAGGTTACACCAGGTTGGCAGTCATTAGGTAAATAATAGTACATTTCTGCCAACTCGTAGAAACAGAGTGAGATAGCAGATGTCACTTCTTTATATGAGTACATGTGGCTTTTATTCTTTTTATTTGTCCATGTTGGCAAAAAAAAGGATTAAGTGTGTTAGCAGACACACTTCGATTCATTCATTTGTGATTGGCAAGAGCGCAGAGGATACGTGACACCCTCTTGTGCTGTACCTGGAACTTGGAGAATTTTTGTCTCCGGTCGCCTGCCAGTTCATTTATGATTGTACTTCAGGCTTACTTTGGTTAAACAGAGATATTTTTTTTACCTGTATAATCATCTTTTACTTCAATTAGAATCATGTATATTCTAAACTGTTATACATCACTTTTTATGTCTTTGCAACATCCACCGTAAATTAGAAAGTCACAACGGAACCTGATGAGTTTTTTAAAAAATTTAAATAACATGCATTTGGTAACTTCAGTTACTTCAGAAGAGAAAACAATGTGCTGTGCAGACTCTGAACTCCATGCAACCTCAGAGGACAGGAGAGTGCTCCAAGATGCTACAAAATCTTGTATGTATTATTAGTTTGGACAAAATTATATCAGAATTAGTCAGTGTGTGTTGGTCTTGTGCACTGCACAGCTGAAGCCTTACTTGGAACACTACAGAGAAAAGATGGGAATCGAAAGAGGCCTACAGGAGGCAGGAGAAAGTCCTGAGGTTACACAAACCACAGCGCACAAGCACAACCTTTCCCTGGGTCTGTG
This sequence comes from Thryonomys swinderianus, assembly GCA_004025085.1. NCBI lineage: Eukaryota > Metazoa > Chordata > Mammalia > Rodentia > Thryonomyidae > Thryonomys > Thryonomys swinderianus. Next base: position 15,659 of record PVIC010021341.1, read on the forward strand.
GTCAGGGATGCAAACAACCTGCACACCCCAGACAGCACCTGGGGGCCTCCTTCTTGGCTAGTCAGTGGCAGAACTAGGATCCTGAGTTGCCAGGTCAAAGGTCAGGTCAGAGGGCCGCTGCGGGTTGAGGCAGGACTTTCTTCTTAGTGTGTGTTTTGCAAATCATCTTTGTTACTTATATTAGTACAAAACTCTCCTTTATGCAGAAGGGTTATGTAGTTGATCTCCTTCTGGGATGCCAAATAAGTCAAACATTGCAATCCGATCTGTTCAAAAACTTCACATGGCAAGAACTGAAAATGCCTCATTTCTGTCCGATGCCCACGGTGTAATACTTCTTCAGAGGGCTGCATGTCACTGTGCACGCTGACAGAGCACGTATAGCTTTTGGGAAAGGTACTTGTTTCTTATGGATTTCAGTTGGCTTCATTGATTTCACTCTGAGCTGTGTTTAAAGTCACCATGTTTTCTCCCCCAATTATTTTTTCTCAACTTTTCAGTATGTTAAGAAAGTAGCCAACATCTTTCTGCTGCACTTGTTGTGCAAGCTGGCAATTTGTGTGGAAGAATCTGGCCGTGGTAGTCAAAGGTCATAAGAAACATTTAATTCATCAAAATAGCAGTGCAGCTTGCACTGCTGTTAAACAGTGTGTAGTGATAAATAGGAAAGAAAGAAAAATTATTGATTACTGAGGTGGCTTTGTGGTACCGTCCTTCCACTAGCCTGTAATTGATTGAGCTTTTTGACACCCATCGGTGATTTTTCCCCCCTTTTGGAAATTTAGCTCCATTTCCACCCCCACATGGTGCCTTGCAAATTGCTTGAGACTATTTTTTTTTTTGGTGGTATCTCTATTTTGTTATAGACATTAATGAGCTTACTGCACAATATCACAAGAGAAAGAGTTTTGCTATTTGGAATGTTAATGAATTGCTCGCCTGGCCAATTGCCATTTGTTCCAGTGTGTGAATATGGTGTGTGCGTGCGTGCGTGTGTGTGTGTGTGTGTGTGCATGTGTGCGCGTGTGTGTGGAGAAGAGAGACGAGTAGCAGGGGTGGGATTGCATTTTTTTCCTCTTTGCAGTCAGTGACGTGAGCCGTGCTTGGAACAATCAGACTGGCTGCAAACAGGGTAGTTGAAGATGCTGGGGGAGGCAGCCTGGTGCCTCTGACGCTTAGACAGATCGCAGCGCTCGGGAGCTGCTCAGGCACAACCCTGCAGACTTTCTCCAGCGTGAGAGCCTTGTAACAGGCAGAAAGTGCCTTTTTCTTTCTCCAAACCCCTTCCCTAGTGGACCTGCAGAATGATTGGCGTGAATAGTGTTCAGAGTGCCAGCAAGGTGCGGGTGAGGACCTCGGGTTCTGTGAAATACTCCCGGGAGGATTCTATCCGGCGCCAGTCCCACAGGTCAAAGTCCATGAAAATTTCCAACTCCTCGGAGTTTTCTGCCAAGGAGACCAAGGTAAAGAAATGTCACATTCCACAGTATTGTTGATTGTGTGGTGGGTTCACAGAATTTGATAGTCTCTGCCAGTGTCTGATGTGCCGTGACGGACTGAGAAAGTAGCAGGGAGTAGAAAATGGCTCTAGAGAGTCAGGTGGAGCCAGCGAGAGGGACAGTGCCTGAACTCCGGATAGGGAGGTGACCGGAGTGGGTCCTCTTTGCACAGAGCCAGTTGGTGGGAGAGAGGTCTCGGAGCAGTGTGGTCACTGAAAAGACTGGGGACTGGTGCTTGTCGCCTGGGTCTTGTTTTTAGCATCAGAAATAGCTTTGACAAATGGGTTTTCAGTAAGTGTATTTTTAGAACCTGAGGAGCAGAGAGATGCTGTGTATGATTTGATCTCTCAGTGAGTCCTTTCTGCCTTCCCTTCCCCGTCTCTCCCTCTCCCTCCCCATGTGGCACTGAGCTTCTCCTGAGCTGGTCCTGTTACACTACATGCTCTCTGGGTCCAGCCTGAGGTTTGTGTAGTTAGGAGAAGCGTCTTCTTTCCTGTTCTTCACACATGTATGTGCTGATGCCGTGCTGCCATTGAGCCTCTTGGGTTTTTGCGACTGTCTCTGAGATAATAAAATCTCTGTTCCTGTGGAATGTGAAGGGAGTGATTACGTAGTGAAGTGGGCATTTACTCCATGCAACATATTCTTGAGATGCTTCCCACCGCCATCTGTGTGAGCAGGGGACTCAGAAACACTCCCACTCCACAGGTTTAAAAATGGAATGATAGAATCATAGGATCGCAGAACTCCAGGGCTGGAGATGTGGCCGATTGTAACAGGCTCCTAAGCTCTCTAATGTGCGAACAAGCTTTAGGAGGTGGATCTCGGGGTCCTCTCCACCTTCTCGTAGGTTCTGTCCAAACCCACAGTGACTGACACCTGGCTTTCACCCTCCCATTCCCTGCACTGCCTCCCTTCTGCTCCCCCCAGGCTACTTCCTTCTGTGACATTACATTATGGAAGGCTCTGGTAATCACAGGTTCCCCTCCGAACGGCGGGGGAGGGGTGGTGAGATACCTTAGTATGACTTGAAAATCGCGTTGATTTTTCCGTCCTCCCCCTTAGATTATGACATAGTGAAGTCTCACCCCATCAATCATTAGCAAATTGTTTGGCTCCGATAAGTTTTTAGATGTGGCCTTTTCCTCCCTTGAGTTTTCTTTCTTTTTTCATTTCTTTCTTTCTTTTTCTTTTCTTTTTTCTTTTGTGTTGTAGCTGTAGGATTAGGAAGAAACATGTGTCTTCACAGTCTTGAATATGACCTGGAAGGAAGTGTATTGGTTCCTCCTGGAACTGTTGTGAGATCTCCTATGGAGTGATGTTTGTGGTCTCCTGCTGGCTTAGACTCAGAGGTTTATGACAGATAAACAAATATATCTGGGCATGCATGTGATTCTCAACATGGCTATGAAATTGGCTCCTATGAAGAGAATTAATTAACATTCTTGGATTTTGTTTCTCGTGCCTCCCTATCCATTACAGCCATTGCTAGCAGTCAGAGGCCTTGGGGAATGAAAGGTCATCAGCAAGAATGCTGTTACAGTCCCACTGCCTGGGGCTGACGTCTGACAATAATCATTCAGACATTTTAATGTGAGTTTGGCCAAAATGAAGGCACATAGGGTCATGCTATAGCTTGCCCAGACTCTCTACTTCCTCTTCTGTTTGTGACACCTTTCAGGTACTCCAGTTTGATACGTATATATATCCAAGAGGAGGCCAAGCAGATTTGTTTTTAAATGTTGCAGACCTTCTAAGGAGTCAAAAGGCCTCCTGGTAGAACTACAGTCCAGACCATATGAGATGATGCATTAGAGATTAAAATCAGTTCTTTAAAAATTATTATTTTTCAGGCATATGTAGTCTCTAAATTCTGTGAGTGTATTCAATTTTCCACCCACATTCCTAATTTGTCACAGTAGATACTCTTTTAAAATTATGTAGTCTTTGAAATGAGACACCAGATATAGTGGCCAGTTAGCTCACCTGTTCAAAAATAAACAGTAAAAACAGCTAATAGAAAAATCATTAGAACAGGAAATTTGGTACATTGAATTTAATCATTTACTAGCCATTTTTGTTTTCTAAATGAAGTAAACTGAATAGCATACAAGCTTGTACCCTAATTTAGTAAACTGAATTATACTACAGATAAATATAAAAATGTGGCACACCTGTACTCTTATCCACAGTGTACACATTTTACAAGTGTTAAGCATAAGAATTCTCATACACTGTATTTATATCTAGTAGTACTTTTGGTATTTAAAGACAAATTAGTGTTTCTTCTTGCTAATCATGTAAATAACACTTTGTTATTATCTTATTCACTGAAACGTACAAGATGCTTAGCCTAATGATTAGAAAAATTTTACTCCCTCACCACTCAGACTACCCTTACCCTCCATTAAAAATGGTCAGGCTACATTAACTCATGATATGCGTGTGGGATTTGGTTTTTTGTCCCTAGAACTCTGTATCATGGTAGAATAGGAGTAACAGTCATTTCTCCTTATTTTAGAAAGTTGGAATTTTGTTTTATATTTCATGAAAACTTTACTCTTGGGTCTTTTCCATTTTGTTAGCCATTAAATCCAAAATGGTTCATTTAAATATTGATTCACTGGTCTTAACTTCTTATCTTGGTTAACTCATGAAAAGATTAGCTCCCCCTTGCCTTTAATATGAGTGAAATATTTTAAATGCCTTCCTTGATCAAATCACTTTAATGAAAAAGATTGTATTTTCTAATCCTTTGTGGCTTATATTGACTTAGTTGGAAGAGTATTATTTAACCCTCTAAGTTCTAGCTTCTGTATGATATTGTCTTTAAAACTTACTTTTTCATATGGACCCCCCCCCCACACACACACACATACCCTAAGTTGATTTAACTCGCATTTCCTCTGGAGACACTGCAGCTTTGTACTTTTCTAAACAACATTACTTCTGTCCAATTCTGAAGCAGATAAAATGTGCAAGACACAACTACTCATATGTTTTGGAAGAATATCTGTGCATTTTGTGGAGTGTAGCATTCATTATTAAAGTGTATTATATCTGACTTTGACTTTATCTTTTAGTTTCTGGTATTTGAAGAGTTATCACTGAGCCTCCTGGCCAGGAGGGGGCAGTGCAGACCTTCCTGCTGTAAAGTCCAGCTGGTTGCTCTGCCTTTGAGAGACATGACATGGGTTGGCATCAATTTCTTAAAAGTAGGATACCTTGGAATTTAGAATGCACGGGAGAACAGCATGTTGGCTTTTTTCTTTCTTTTTCTGATACTGAATATCAAGCTCAGGGCTTCAAGTGTCCTAAAAAATAGCTGTGCAGCTGAGCTATATCCTCAACCCAAACCATGTTGATTTAAGTCTCAGTTCTGGCAAACATTTCCACATGTTTTTCCTATGAATTATACCTCAAAAAGTATTTTGGAATTGCTTAATTTTTAACTTCAGTAAGGCTTAAAACACAAATCTGGAAAAGTTCACGTTGGTACTATGTTTCTATCTTGTTTTTTTTTTTCCTTCCCTATATGTTTCCAGGTACTTAGATGAGATACAATCTCAACCTGATATATTTGTTTCTTTACGTTATTCTTAAGGCTGAAAATAAGATCCCCAGTTAAGTCCTTGAGGGGTTTTTTGGAGGAAGAGCATGAAGCTAGAGATGAAACAAAAGACTGCTGGTTAATGAAGCTGTAGACTCAAACGAACCATTTAAAGCTGTTTAATAACATGCCAAATCAATCAGTTGATGTGGTAGGGAAATTTTCAAAACTCCAATAAACCTGTTGGTACTTTGAGCAGTACATAGTGGGAACACTGGCTGTCTGCTTCCTGGGGTGGGGTGCCAGCCGGGACCAACCTGGGTTTTGCTTATGAAGTAGAAATGTTCACCTAAACAATTTACTACTTCTGGAGATTCCTCTATAAATCACAGGAACTGATAAAATAATCTTTCTTCTGAACAATTGTAATTTTGTAATCTGTGAGAGGTTAGTAGGCTTATTTCCTTTATCAAAGAAAACTAAAGACCAATTTAGATTCAGGGAGAGTGAATTTTGTATGGATTTGGAGTAATCTTCTCATACTAAGAGATATTAACCACATACCTCAGGAAGAGAAATGGAAGTACTTTACTGGCAAACACTGCTTAGGGAGTGTCTCATTCACCGCTTTGTAAAACCTGTTGAAATAATGTTGAATGGCACCATCTCTCCATGCTGCAAAAGCTTTGGTTGCTATTTCTCTAGCATTGTTAGGTGAGTGCTAATCACTTTCCTCTGTGTGAGTCAAATCAGTACACAAGAGAACCTGAAGAAGCCCTCACGGTCCCCAGGCGCAACCTGAAATGTTAGCGGCAGGTTTACAGAATGTCATCATTCTTTCCAGATCATTTTTGTTCTTCAGACTAAACCTGGAGCCTGGGAAGGAGATTCCAGTCAGAGGGCTCAGTCATATTGGCTTCTTTAAAAGTGTATCTCTCAGGCCAGGTACTTAGCTCAGTGGTTGTCGTGTCTGCCTTGCAAGCACAAGGTCCCAAATTTGATACCGGGTATCACATATCACAGTGCCGGGCATGGTGGTTCACACCTGTAATCCAGCATTTAGGAGGCAGAGGCAGGAGGATTGCTGAGTTGGAGGCTTTTCTGGGCTACATAAGGAGTTTAGGGCCAGCCTAAACTACAAAGTGAGACCCTGTCTCTAAAAATAAAAATGTGTCTCTCATGTAACATGCAGAAAATGCTTAATCATTTGAGCTTTTTCTTACAAATGTATTTATATGTGTTTAAATTTTGAAATGGAAGCAGAATATGTTTTCATCTTCTAAATTCATCTCTTAGTAGAATCCTTTCAGAGAGACAATAGCCTTAAACTCTTGATAGCCTTAAAGTATCAGGTCAACATATCGAGAGTATCTTGGGCACTAGTTACACCCTGGCATGCAGGGAAATCAGGGAAGAGGTATTGTTTACAAAGTAAATTGGGCAGTGCAAAGGTAAAGACAAATTTTCTCCAAAGCTCCGTTTTTGTCACTTGGCTGAACTCTTCACACTGCACTTCTTGGGTTCCAGAAAGCTACACTTTTCCTGCTGGTATGATTGTGCCACACTAACACTTGCTAATGTCCTCCTATGACTCTCACCCAGGGGAGATCTTAAGAGAGATCTGGCTCCTTCTGAAAGCTAGTTCTGTAAACTATGTTGTCATCCATAGGCTTGAGTCAGATTTGGCCCAAAATGAAAGCTTTCCTCCTCCACCTTTGGTTTTCTATTTGAGTTGTTAAAGCTAGTAGTGTCTTGGTTTATGTTGTTGGGTTGTTTGGGCTCCCACTCCACTCTTAGGGTTCCCCCACTCCGGGTCATTTCTGTGAATTTATCAGATTGCACATCTGCTTTCGTGTACTTTAGTGGCATTTTAAAAGGCTGTACAAATGATTATAGAGGAGGAAATGCCAAATAATCATGCTTCTGATGGGGAAACACCTGTTGACCCTTGAATGTAATTAACAGCAGAAATGAACCATCACACCCTGTTTCTACTTGAGTAAAGTATAAGCGGTGTTGTGTCTGAGTGTTTCTAGAATAACTCCCACTGCTTGCTCTGCTGCCCTTCCCATAAACTCTTCCCACATCTTTTCAGTGAGGGAAGAGTCTGAATTCCAATGGAATATTTGAACATTTACAGAAAATGATGGTCCAGACTCTTGTACCTGGTAAATGAATGTTAACACCTTTGTCAGAATCAAGAGGAAGGGAAAAAGAAAAATCTAAGGCATATTGGTAGAAAGTAGGTGAGAAAAAAATACATGTATTTTAAAAATACTCAGGAAGGGTAGTAGGAAAATATACAACCATGACCTATTTTGTGTTTTCCAGGATGATTTCTTCATTTCAGTGCAGTCTGTTCTTAGGTCAAGTCTGGTTTAAAATTCACAGATCATACTAATTTTAAAGTTTAATGGAAGCTTTTTAGAAAATGTTTATATAATGATTCAGAAACCATGAGTGGCTTAGCAAAATGGCTTCCTCATGAGTAATTTTTCACGAGGAGATTGCTATTCAATCTTCAGAGTTAACTAAGATTTTTGAGTTTTGCCTTATCATCCAAGTATATCATGCTTCATTTGTTTTTAAAAAGCCAGCCAATTGAAGTGAAGTAATACTCCAGTGAACCAGCACTCCTAAACAAACAAGAATAGAGAGCTCTCTTATTTTCAGACTCAGTAGACTTCAAGACAACAGTGATCAGAGGAGACCAAGATGACCACTACATATTGGTAAAGGTAATAATTCAACAGGAGGAGATAAGAGTTGTAAATAACTAGGCACAAATGTCAGTGCACCCAACTTCACAAAACAAAAGCTACTGGACTAGAAAAGTCAGATAAGCACCAAGCATAGTGGATAATTTCAATACTTTACCATCACAATTAGACTGGACAACCAGACAAAAAGTCAATTAAAAAATCAGTTAAACCACACCACTGAACAATGGATATAACAGATATCTGTGCAGCATTTCATCTACAGAATACACATTTTTTGCAATCCCAATAGGAACTTTTTTCTAAAATAGACCATATGTTAGCCCCAGTTGTGGTGAGCCTTTGCCTGGCCTGGCTCTTCCTGTGAGATGCTCTTGGGCGCCCCCTGCAGTAGACTCATTACTGCAAGATTCAGATCTAGTGACCCAAGGGCTTGTTGAATTTCAGCACATCAAATAAGACTACATAGTTATCCCAGACAGTCTCATCTCCTCCTCGCCTTCAGGGGCGATTTACTGGAATCAGCTTCAGCTTTTACAATTCAGAAATCCGCCTCAGAGTACCATGGTATTTACAGTAAGCAGTCAGACCGTCTCTAGGTCCTGGAGTCTCAGCATTACATGACAAGGGAATTTATTGTCATTACATGACAAGGGAATTTACACTCCCCACCACTGTCATTTGCTGCTCCTTTTCTATGTTGAATTTCACCAGAGACTTAGAAGATTGGGCTCCAGGGAGCCTGTGGGAAGATTCCCTGTCTTGAGGTTTTTATGACAGTTTTCTGCTAGGGTCTCCCAACGTAAGTGAGACTGAAGGGTTGGGGTTTTACCTAAGTAGATGTAATAATTATACAAATATGAGGCGGTATTTTGGGAGATCGTTGCTTTCACTGTGAGAAACAAATGAAATACTGGCTAATTCGTGCCGATTTGTAACCCTCAGCCTACTTCCTCAGTGCACTTTCTTAAAAACAGATAAAATGGAGGAGCTCTATAGAACCCTCTTAGGATGATTGCACAGTGTTTCAAGGGGCTTTTTGCATTCCTCATCAACCCCCTGCTAGGATCTCTTAGACCATGATTAAATGGTATTCATGTATAGCAGAAACTTAACTCTTACAATTAGAGGTTAAGGGAACCATAAAGCTTTTATATATCTCTCCACCAAACAAAAATTCACCCAAAATGGTAGTGGATCTTCAAGGACACAACAAATAAGTGGATCTCCTCAGGATGTCAACAAAATTTGAATGGTCAAAATCAGTCTGTCTCGTTTCCTATTGGATTAGGGTGTTGCAGGGGGAGCTGATGTGTTGCAGCCCGCAGACCTGGACATCAGCAAAACCTGGAACACAGGGAGGGCCCGGGAGTGGGAGCCTTGACCACCTCTGATGGCTGCTAGAATGGGAGAAGCCCTTCCAGGCCTCTAATGTTAGTAACAGGACCCTGTAGACCCCCTGCCTTACTCTGTGTCCCTGTGACACTCCCCATCACTGTCATTTGCTGCTCCTTTTCTATGTTGAATTTCATCAGAGACTTAGAAGATTGGGCTCCAGGGAGCCTGTGGGAAGATTCCCTGTCTTGAAAAATCAAGGCTCAGTGGAAGAAATGACTTTCACAAAGAAGCCTCTTTCTTCTTTCTTCCTCTATTTTTTCTCAGTCACTTGAAGAAATAAAAGACATGATATCCAGTGCACAGGAAACGTATTTTTCTAGCCACCACAGAATTTTTTTGAAAAAAATTTACTTTGTATTAGTACATATTTGCATTTTGTAATGATTCACTCATAGTGGGGATTAGTGCCTGCACATAGTGAATCTTAGTAGTACCTTTCCTCTCCAACCCTTCTTCCCCTCCTCATTTAAAAAGCTCTACTCCTATTATTTTTCCTTCATTTCCCTTTTCTGTTCTTTCCCATCCCTCATCTCTCATTCCCCTTTCCCATTTGCACAAGTTCTTCCTTCTTCCTCCTCTGTCCTCCATTTCATTCTCTATTTAGACTTCGAGTTTTTCACACAAGCAAAGCAATGTGCTCATTAAACTTGACTTATTTCACTTAAGATCACTGTCTCAAGTTTATCTTTCTTGATGGCAGACAGAGACACAGGACTCTTTAGGTGGCAGTGAGACAAAGTCCCCCCACTGCAAGAGATAGAAGGCAGACAGCACAGATGGGAGTCGGAGAGTTGGGGACCCTACGGTCACTCACCGGATCCTGGCGTGTGGGCTTCTTGGAGAGAAGACTTCTGGTTCTGTGGAAGATGAATTAGAAAGAGGTTTACAGAGAGCTAAGTAAACAGCATACAATGTTACAGTTAATGCTAAGGGATTCAAGAAGTTCATGGTAAAGGAAATGTCGCATGGTGCAGCAGGTGACCCAGGCACCAATTATGTGGTCATCATATGAAGGCAACAAAAATCAATGAAGCTGTAGATTGTGATATAATTTTAATAGAAATATTGGAAGGGAGAAAAAGAGTATAGATTAAGTGTGTGTGTGTGTGTGTGTGCGCCTGTGTGTGTTTTTTACAATTATAAGTCAGTATTGTATCAAAATTAGAAAAATCAAAAAGCATTCAAAGATTTTATGTCTGCCAATAAAAAAATCAAAGGTGAAATTTAGAGATTGTTATTTTCATTATGTGCCTTCTCATAATTTTAATTATGTAATGAATGTCCAACACATCTAAGCAGCTCACTGTACTAGTAAGTGTCTGGAAGCTAATGGTCCCCACTTTGAGGACATCTTGTAATTGTAGAGGCCAAAAATAACTTGTATTAATCTCATAATATCTCAATAAATGTAGTATTAAAATAGTTACACAATTTTTTATCCTATTGAATATACTTTTGGAGTGGACTCTATTTATGCTACTTTGAGTAATTTTTAGTTGAGTAGGAAGAATAAACAGCATGCATAGGTATATATGAGACACAAAAATGTTTCAGTGACTGGAATGGTTTGTGTATTTTAATTTGGTTTGTGTTTAGCAAACACCAGTTAGTAGATACTTTTTAAAAATTAGAGTGATAGTTTCCCAGGACTTTGTGTGCTAGCACAAATTTGGGGACTAAATTGTGTTCTTGCTAGTTGCTATCATAGGTCTTATGTATAGTGATATATTAGTAAAAGACTGGCCATTTCTTGAGACACATTTTTAGAATATCTCCTGAGGTACCCTGTGGTCATTATTTTGATGGGATGATGAAGATAGTAGTTATTGTTCTTTAAAAAACATTTATTTCCTCCCAGCCAATGGGGATAGTGGCAATTCTGTGTAGTTCCCTGAGATATCCTTGAAATTTTTCTTGTTTATAAAATCACAAAGTCTAGTCTCCACCAGATTAGGTTATTTAATTTGGTTGTGTTGATTGTTTTGGATAAAATCTATTTCCATTTTATTTGTCTTCATTGCTTTGTCCAATACATGAAAATGACAGGGAATAAATGCCAGGCCTGGTGTTCTTTCTAAATGTCAGAGTCCTCGAGGGATTTCTTTTTAAATATGTAAGCCATGTATTAAAGAAGACCTGGCATGTTATGCAGCAGTTTTTTGTTGTTGTTGTTGTTGTTGTTTTTGAGACAGGGTCTCGCTTTGTAGTTCAGGCTAGTCCTGAGCTCACTATGTAGCCCAGGCAAGCCTTGAACTCAGCAATCCTCCTGTCTCTGCCTCCCAAGTGCTGGGATTACAGGCCTGAGCTATCACACCCCACACTGTAGTATGTGGTATTGATTGCTGGTGGGCGTGAGTCACCACACCCAGCATTGTATGTGGTTACTGGGGATCGAACTCAGGACCTTGTGCTTGCGAGGCAGGTGCCAGAACCACTGGCTAAATCTCCAGCCCCAGCACATAGTTTTTTGACTGTGAACCCTAACATTATCATTATCATGTTCATAATTACTAATATTCATCATTTTCTTAGGTATTTAAAAATCCTGCTTGTCATTTAAAATGTCATTTGGAATTTGTGCTTTTCTTATGTTCTCCAATTGAAAAGTGTTCATTCTTATGGTACACACACATCTGCTGCTTGTCAACGTTTAAGTTTTACTAGGCAGGCATGATGATGCACACCTACAATCCTAGCACCCTGGAAGCTGAAACAGGAGGATCACTGCAGATCACCTGTAGTTCAAACCAAGCCTGAGCAACATAGTGAGATGCTGTCTAACAAACAAAAAAATAAAACAGTCAAATCTCTTACTAATGTAGGATTCTAATAGATTATAGTAAGTATAATCCTGAATCTTCTTTGAAAATATTGGTTATATGTTTTAAAGTTTGAATGAGCTCTCCAAATCTAGACAATTTTTATCAAATAAGTAACAGTTTTAGAGGGTCAGGGTTTATGAATTAGAAAAACAAAGTCAGGAAATGACTATGGACATCATAAGTTTGGAACTCGTGGTGTGTACACACACTGGAGAATAGTTTGATATGGTGATGGGTGCTCCATAAATTAGATTTGGGGTCATGTACAGATGGAGGTGTTTTACTGAGCACAGAACCACATAAACTTTTTCAAAGTCTTCATCCTCTAAGGATTACACATATACCTACAAATTCAATTTTCCCCCATAAAATGGCATAGGCATTGTTTAGCATCTTTTTTTCTTTAATATCTTAACATACACACTTTTACCCTAACTAAATGACTTTAAATTTTGCAGGATAACGTTGTTTTTCTGGTGCTATTATTAAAGTCATTGCCTTGGCCAGTTTTTCATTTGTGCTTGAGGTTTGCAAAAACAGACCCCCCCTTTTCTCACAATTTAGGAAGCTAGCTTGGCTCGTACCCCTTCTGCCACTACCACCCTCCCACTGCCGTCACACGAGTCCAGTCACCTTATATTTCGTCTGGTACTACCAGTCTTGCTGTTGCATTCTCTGTGCTCTTTTAATGCTTTTCTGCACACAGAAGCCACGAGCAGGCCACTCTCCTTCTTAAAATCCTCCAGGCATTGCCCAAAATACACCGAACAAACCCCTTATTGCTTTGGCTAAAATGGCTGCATGAGGCCTAGGCATTTAGCTCAGTGGTACTGTACCTGCCTCAGAAGTGCAAGGTCCTGAGTTCAATCCCTGATATATGGGGATAGGGGCGTGTGTGACCCATTCCCACTTGCCCTGTGGCACATAAGACCTTGAGCCCACCCCATGCTGGGCCCCCAGGCTCTGCCATACCTGCCTTCTTCCTCTTTCTGAGGACACCCAGCCTTGTCACACCAGGGGCTGCTCACATCTTCTCAAGGCTGT
>PVIC010021342.1:0-28512 GCA_004025085.1 Thryonomys swinderianus
ATTTGGTTTAATTTTCCTTGCAAGCTATAAAAGAATTAAGGTGTCTGTGTTTTTTGGTAGTACAGGGATGAAAGTTATGATAGAATTTCTCCATCCCAGATAAACATCTAATCTTTGTGAATGAAATCATCAAATCTGTAGTTTGAAAGAGTTACCTAACCTCAATACCACCTATGACCTGACTCATGAGGCAGACTTGATACAGGTTTAGTTTTTATATATTTTCTAGGGAGAAAGCAAGAAAGAGAGAGAGAGAGAGAGAGGAGGGAAACCAGATGAATTCCATTTTAATGTTTTTCTATTCATATGAAAACACTGAGTCTCAAAGCAGAGCAAAAAAACCCAAATTTGCTGAAATATGAGCTACCACTTGCTATTATCAATGCTGTATGTCATCATCACCAGCCTCATATTTCAAAAGGACAGCTGCTACTTCCAAGGTCAATCACAGTTTTATATAAAAACTCTGAATGAAAGCATACAGGGATCAAAGATGTGGGACAATCACGAAGAGAAAGATTGCCATGCCAGTTCATCATTCCAAAAATTGGGTTTGTATTTTTGGTACCTATGATGAAAAAATGAGAAGAAACTAAAAAGGAGGATTAAATAAAAACCATCAAGATGACACTATACTTCAAAAGAAGTAAATATTCTAGAGGAGAAGTCACTGAGAAAGTGCACATAAGTAATTGTTCCTACTGAATGTCCACTGGCAAATTCATTTTAGGAGGACCTCGTGCTAATATGAACCAATTCAATTATACAGCAGGAGAGCAATGATCTCGGAGACAGATGAAAACAAATCCAAATCAGTTCAGTGATACCAGGGAAGAGCAACGGACACGCTGTGCCAGGCTTTCAGTAACATTAGTGTATTTTCATTAATGGGAGGGGGAGAGTGAGCGAGTTTTCAGTTTTTTTAGTATATGTGCTGCTGAAGCGAACACGAGTTTTCAGTTTTTAGTTCAAAACTAAACAGGGATGACAATTACAATTGTTATCTTTTATATTTTTTCTTGCTTCAAAGGAAGAAAGAAGTTAGCTTGAGAAATTCTCCAGATTCAGGTTATTTGGACAGGTGATGCCAGCGTTCATATTAGTGACCTTGATTTTGTTTATGGATGATGTAGAAAGATGTAGATTTCTGAGCACTGTGAAAGAAGCACAGGATGTTCCTAATTATTTCAGTGTTCCGTGCTGCTAACTTCACACATTCACCTTCATTTTGGAGTCATGATCAAAGCTGTTTGGAGAATACTGTGGAAGGAAAGACTAAACTGGAAAAATAGAGACTATTGCAAGGACCCAGGAATCATGTAACAAGCAAAGTTGAACTATGAACCAGACTTGCTCTACTGAACATTTTCTCATCTAATAACCTTCTTGGTTTAATCAGTATATTTATTCTTTTACCCTTCCCTGCTTTTTTAAAGAAATCAAACTGTTTCGATTCAGTAGGAAATTAGAGGGACCTGTATATTCAAAAGTCTGCTTTATTTATAAAAGCACTATTTTAACCAAAATCTTGAAAAAATTTGAAAATGGACACTTTCAGTCTCATGTCAGAGACTTACCAGCCTCAGACCCGGAGGAGTTTGCTTGGTGTTATGGCTACTTCATTAAGCAAATTTTCATTATCTTTGTTTCAAGTTATTGTAACAGATCCATAAGTTTGGAGTTTCTTCCTCTGCTGTGGACTTAATGAACTTACTAAACATTTATACACGAAATCCTGACTCACAAGCTGATGGTACCTGGAGGGGAGCTTTTGGGACATAATTTGGTCATGAAGAGGAGTGCCCCCAAATCTAAACACTTTCCCCTTAAGATGACACAGTGAAAGTATGGCTGCCTTTGGCACCAAGTCTGTGATTATGGACTTTGGCCTCCAGAAATAAGAGAAATAAATTTCCATTCACAAGCTTCCCATTCGATGGCATTTTGTCACTTTCCGTCTCTCTGCTCCTTTTCTCACCTTCACTTCAGATGATCTCACAGCGTGCTTGGATGCTCCCTCCCCTTCAGCGTCTGCCTGCGTCCCGGCTCCTGCAAGTACACCATCCATTTCCAGCAGTGAGGCAACTATTTATTTTCTGAATATCTAGGAGCTGTAAGATAAGCTGCACGAGCATTTGCCTTCTACAGCCCCCCATTCATCAGCTGTGCTGCTGATGTCTACCCATGAAATCAGTTCTTACTCATCTCTCTCCATTTATTCTCGGGAAGAAAGTCTAAGTTGAGGAATTTCAAAGTGAATGTAAATTCAGCACAGTGTTACAGTTTCGAGATGGCTTTGCGTTTTAAAAATAGTGCCCTTTTAAAGAAGTTTTATGCAACTACCAATAAGAGAGAAAAAATATGCATGTGCATGACAGGGGAGTGTGAAAGGAGGACAGTCAGAATACCTGCCCAGTTCCATGTAATTCTTACAGATGGCCCAACTGCCCCCAGACTCAACCCTCACCGGTCAGTGAGGGCAGTGCCCATGTGTGTTTGCGGATGAGGACATAACATGCCTTTTGTTCCCTCCAAGACACTGATCACCACTTAACATGCTACGTATATTTTACTCCTATTTATCTAATTTTACTGTACTGCACTCGCAGCATTAACAGTCACTATTGCAGGATTCATGATAACAATACAGTTAAACATCTCTGTCTCTATTCAACTACATCCTGGTTTGCCCAGACTACTGCCAACCATACTGTAGATGTCTGATCTAAAATTTGAACAGATTTGTGAATACTGCACTTCTGTCTTTATCTTGGCAATTATGTGTGTTTTGATTTTATTTTCCTAGCCTGCACTTACATTTCACTATTCTTATGGTGTTTAGTGTTTCACTATTTCTATAGTCTATGATGTTTGAAATTTTAATAAAGTTGCATTTAAATTATTTTTTAAAGTTGTTGCTATATGTAAAGTAGGTTCTTCCCCTTTTAAATACACAAAGACAGTCTCCTGGTATTTCTTTAAAATGTTATTATTTTTGAACTGTATATATATATATTTTTTTAAAGACAGGGTCTTGCTTTGTAGTTCAGGCTGGCCCTGAGCTCACTATGGAGCCCAGGCAAGCCTTGAACTCAGCAATTCTCCTGTCTCTGCCTCCCAAGTGCTGGGGTTACAGGCGTGAGCCACCACGCCCGGCACTGTGGTATGTGGTATTGATTGCTGGTGGGCGTGAGTCACCACGTCCAGCATTGTATGTGGTTACCAGGATCGAACTCAGGACCTTGCACTTGAGAGCCAGGCGCTGGAACCCCTGAGCTAAATCTCCAGCCCTGAACTGTATACATTTTTAACTATGTGGATGATATGGAGGGATAATTTCATCATTTTATCCCATTTGTATAATCCACTGTATGAACATCGTGTATTGAATATTCCACCGATTCCCACTGATATGCAGTGCTACTTGCCAATATCAAGTGTCTGTAGATACTTGCAGCTGTTTTCAAACTCTATTTTGTTCCATTAGTATGTTTCCCACACTTGAAACTTGATACCAGCTTCTAATTTTTCCATATACATGTAATACAAGCACATTAAATCTAGAACTAACCAATTTAAGAAGGCTTGAAACCTTAAAAATATTAAATTCATTGACTGTATGATCACAGCATAGTTTTATACTTAGGGATTCTTTAATGTCCTTAATTTAAATTCTCCTTAGAAGCCTTTCACTAATTTTAGATGGATTTATTACACAATACTTAAAATTTCCAAAAGATTAATTTTTTTCTCTTAATATAAATCTTAATATATGTAGTTTATGTAAAAACTGCTACATTGTTTTGCATGCTATATGTACAAAACTCTTGCTATAGTCAACTCTTTTTTTTTTTTTTTTTTTTTGAGACAGGGTCTCGCTTCGTAGTTCAGGCTGGCTCTGAGCTCACTATGAAGCCCAGGCAAGCCTCGAACTCAGCAAACCTCCTGTCTCTGCCTCCCGAGTATAGTCAACTCTTGATCTAATATTTTATGAATAGATTCTTTGGTGTTTTCTATGTATACAGAAGTATCTTTGAAAATTATTATTTGAGCTTTCTTCCTAGTTTTTTTATCATTCGTGTAAATTTTTGTTTTACTGTGATAGTGAAGACTTTACTGCAATGCAAACTAGAAGTAGTGATAGCAAGCATTTCTGTTTCATTCCTAATATCAAAGAAAAGCTTTTAATGTGTTGCTCTTAACTGGGATGTGCACAGTAGGTATAGAGACAATGAGTCTGTAAAGTCCCTTTTACTTTTAGATTGCTGAGAATTGTTATCATACGATGATGCTAATTTTTATGAAGTGCTTTGTTTTGGTCCTTTTGGTATGATGGTATAATCAATTATATTTTTAGATATTGCCATATCTGGTTTGCTAGTGTTTTGCTTTATTTATGTGTTCATGAGTGAAATTGCTCTGCAGCATTTTCTTATCTTTGTATAAACTGGTATCGGGGTTCAGTTGCCTCATAAATAAGTTGGGAAGTTTTCCATCTTCTCTATCTTCTGTTAGAATTCCCATAAAATAGGGTTATTTTTTTCTTCAATGTTTGGGTGAGCTCACCATTGAAGTCATTTAGTCCTTATTGATTTTATATAAGTGGAAATCTTTGTATTCAGCCAGTGTTGATGCCATGTTCTAAGTAATCCATCTATAAGTCAAGTGCAATGGTAGTACTGTGCAAATTTTTAACTTCCACGCTGTTTGTGTCTTTGTTGAATAGAAAACAAAAAGAAGGGTAATACAAACTTTCTATCACAATGTATCTATGTTTACAATATATATATGTATATATAAAATATAAGTTGCATTCAAATTATTTTATAGTTGTTGCTATAAGTAAATTCTTCCCCTTTTAAATACACAAAGACAGTCTCCTGTTATTTCTTTAAAATTCTATTATTTTTAAACTATAAATTTTTAACTATGTGGATGATATGGAGGGATAATTTCATCATTTTATCCCATTTGTATAATTCACTGTTTGAATGTTATGTATTGAATATTCCACCAACCATATATATATATAATATATATATATTATATATATTATATATATATATATATATATATTTAAAATGTTCTAGTTCATTGTTATCTGAATCTCTCCTAAATTTTTTTGGAAATTCATCCTGTGTAATACCGTCTTGATATAACCAGGTGTTGTAGCATTTAATGGTAAATCCTTTTTTATTTTTATTTTTTTGAGACAGGGTCTCGCTTTGTAGTTAGGCTGGCTCTGAGCTCACTATGGAGCCCAGGCAAGCCTCGAATTCATCAGTCCTCCTGTCTCTGCCTCCTGAGTGCTGAGATTACAGGCGTGAGCCTCCACGCCCAGCACTGTGGTATGTGGTATTGATTGGTGGTGGGCGTGAATCTCCACACCCAACATTGTATGTGGTCACTGGGGATCAAACTCAGAACCTTCCACTTGCGAGGCAGGCACCGGAACCACTGAGCTAATCCTCCGGACCACCTTAATCTTTTAAAAGTATGCTTATTCTATTTTTCTCTCTCCTGTGGCTTGTTTGTACTTCCTTTTTTCTTCCAGGATGGTAACTTGACTGAATTTATAATACTGTTTAGTTTATTTCTATTAATTTAACTCTGTTACTGGAGATTTGCTCCCCCATAAATACTTTATGTTTAAAAATGTAAAGTTAATAACTTTTTCTTTATCATTGAATCTGAAATACTTAACTCCTCTTAGCCCCCTTACAATATTATGTAGCTGTTTTCATGTTCTTAATGCTGTCCTTAAGTCAACCCTTTAACTCTATATTACTGAGGTGTTTTTTTTTTTTTTTTGCTTTTTTTTTGGAGACCGGGTCTTGCTTTGTAGTTCAGGCTGGCCCTGAGCTCACTATGGTGCCCAGGCAAGCCGCCGCGAACTCAGCAATCCTCCTGTCTCTGCCTCCCGAGTGCTGGGATTACAGGCGTGAGCCACCACGCCCGGCATTATATGTGGTAACCGGGGATCGAACTCAGGTCCTTGCGCTTGCGAGGCAGGCGCCGGAACCACTGAGCTAACCCTCCGGCCCAACACTATATTACTGTTATACAGAACACTCAAAGCTTATGTAAGTAGAGTCCACATTTAACACTTTCTTTGCTCTTCATTTTTTTTTTTTTTTTGTATTTTAAACTTGCTTTTCCTGGTTATTTTCTTCTTGCCTGAAATATTCTTTTTTTTTGAGACAGCATCTCGCTTTGTAGTTTAGGCTGGCTCTGAGCTCACTATGTAGCCCAGGCAAGCCTTAAACTCAGCAATCCTCCTGTCTCTGCGTCCCAAGTGCTGGGACTACAGGCGTGAGCCACCACGCTGGCACTGTGGTATGTGGTATTGATTGCTGGTGGGTGTGAGTCTCCACGCCCAGCATTGTATGTGGTTACCGGGGATCAAATTCAGGATCTTGCGCCTGCGAGGCAGGCGCTGGAACCACTGAGCTAATCCTCCGGCCCCTGAAATATTCTTTTAGAATTGTTTTTGAGAGTCTGCAAGTCACATACTTCCTCAGTTTTTGTTGGACTGAAAATGCCATTTTTCTTTCATTCTTGAAAGACTATCTTGCTGTGTGTGGTGGTGACAGTTATCTTCTTTCAGTAGTTTCAGTGGATCAGTCTCCTTTCTGATCTCAAGTTTTATTCTTGATAAGTGTGTCAGGATAACTGACACTAGCAAGTGCAAGGTAATGAGTTCGATCCCCAGTAACCACATACAATAATACCGGGCATGGTGACTCATGCCCACCAGCAATCAGTGTCACATACCACAGTGCTCGGTGTAGTTTATTTTAAGATTTACTGTGCCTGGTTTTTGAAATTTAGTCTGTTGCACGTAAGTGTGAACTTTCTTTTATTTCTGCCTCTTTGGAATCACTAGGTTTCTAGAATAGGCTGATTGGTGTCTTTCATCTCCAGAAAATTTCAGATGTTGCCTAACCAAATATGCATTGTCTCATTCTCTTTCCTCCAGAATTCCAAGTAAAGATATAATCTTTTCTCTATTTTCTGAGCATCTTTACCTCTTCTTGTCTCCATCTTTGTCTCGGTCTCTCTGTATTTTTCCACCTCTCTCTGCTGTATATGGAGTATTTTTTTTTTTTATGGTACTGGGAATTGAACTCTGGCCCTTGTGCTTCCAAGGTAGATGCGGTACCACTTAAGCTAAATCCCCAGCCCTCTCTGCTCTATATGATAGAGAACTTCTGACACACTCAGTTCAGTATTTTTCTCTGCAACAATGTCCTCTTTTTATTAAACATAAACACTTTTAAAAAATCTGCTGGTCGCCGGGCGTGGGGGCTCACGCCTGTAATCCCAGCACTTGGGAGGCAGAGGCAGGAGGATTGCTGAGTTCGAGGCTTGCCTGGGCTACATAGTGAGCTCAGGGCCAGCCTGAACTACAAAGCGAGATGCTGTCTCAAAAAAAAAAAAATCCGCTGGTCTACTTTAATTATTTGCCTCTCACAGATATTTTGAAACTTGTTATTTCTTTAAATAATGGGGGCTGGGGATTTAGCTCAGTGGCACTACATCTGTCTTGTAAGCATAAGGTACTGAGTTTGATTCCAATACCTCAAAAATATTAAAAAATAAAAATAAATACATAACATAGGCATAATGGGCACTGTTTTTTGATAACGTTTCTTAACTTATGTGTACACTAATAGGAGCAGCCTAGGATTCTAGTTCTATAGCAGTTTGGTGGGTTTTGGGTGTCTCATCCTTTTCTTGGGGGCAATAAAAACTGTAGCTTGTTATGTTTCTGTTTAAGCAAAGGTCCACAAGATGAAAGGAAATTCTGTCAAGTTTTCTCTAAGAGTTCTTCTTACCTAACAACTGTTGATGTCTTGACAAGTTTTACATGTCCATAGGGTTTTTGAAAAAAAAAATTATCTAGCATTTCTCATTTGTACTCCTTTTATTTTATTAATGTTTTAACAAGGGAGTTGCTAGGAATAACCTAATCCAGCGTATTATCAGAACACAGACAAGGCTGGGGATATAGCTCAGTGGCCCCGTACCTGCTTAGCAAGTACAAGATTCTGAGTTCTTTTCCTGATAACAAAAACAAGCAAATAAACAAATCTTACAAACATACGCAGCAGATTTATTGAGAATATATCCCTCTTTGGACTATAAATACATCTAAGGTTTCTCCTTCATTAAAGTCTTGGCTAGAGTCCGTAAATTTCCAGTTTCTAGAAAAATCTTTTGGATTGAAGAGGTGATCTTGAGTACTTGATTTGAGCTTGGCCTCTCTCCCTCTTTCTGTGATGCTTAGAATAGTGGGTCGAAACTTGTCAATACAGTCAGTTTCTAAGACTCCAGCTTCCCTACCCCTCCCAGGACATAGCCCCTCCAGTGCTGATGACCCAGAGGAGAAAGTGGGAAAAATCCTTATCACCTAAGTATTAGTAAGACCCTGCCTTGCCTCCAGCTCAGTTGGTACTACCTGACACTGGGCAATTCTGTTGATCTGATGTTCCATCTCTCGACAGTATGGTTACTTGACTGGTGTAGTAATTAATTTCACCCTCAGACCTCATGTTCAATGGCCTCCAGAGAGCAGGAGTGTCACAGGGCCTTCAAAAGAAATAGATCCTCTGCCCGTCCTACTTTAAGTTTTTAATTGTGATACAGAATCTCACTAAGTCACTTGTTTACCATGCTGAGTTTGACATTGCAACTCAGTCCCCCTGAGTACTATTGCTTTAATACCCAAATGTGGCAGTGTAGTTCTTACTTTTGACTAAGTCCTTTTTTTCCTTTTTTTTTTTTTTTTTTTTTTTTAGACAGGGTCTCATTTTGTAGTTCAGGCTGGCCCTGAGCTCACTATGTAGCCCAGGCAAGCCTCGAACTCAGCAATCCTCCTGCTTCTGCCTCCTGAGTGCTGGGATTACAGGTGTGAGCACCATGCCCAGCACTGTGGTATGTGACACTGATTGCTGGCGGGTGTGAGTCACCATGCCTGGTATTGTTTTATGTGGTTACCAGGGATCGAGCTCTGGACCTTGTGCTTGCTAGGCAGGTGCCAGAACCACTGAGCTAAAT
Organism: Thryonomys swinderianus; assembly: GCA_004025085.1. Taxonomy (NCBI): domain Eukaryota; kingdom Metazoa; phylum Chordata; class Mammalia; order Rodentia; family Thryonomyidae; genus Thryonomys; species Thryonomys swinderianus. Next base: position 9,061 of record PVIC010021342.1, read on the forward strand.
CTCCAGCCCTTGAATGACTCTTTTGAAAAATTTTTTGTGTACATTTGAATTTCAAACGCAGTTTGTTGCCACTTTTAACTAATACTTCGATAAACTAATTTATGTTTTAAGCAACTAAAGGAAATGAGAAATTGGAAATTAAATGTTAAAATTAATCTCTGGCTTAATATGAAAGCACTCTAAATAAATGATTGGTAGAAATCATAATTTTTCTGTGCTAAACATTTAAAGAGAAAAATTTAAATACAAACAGGTAGGCTTCAAAGTTGGCAACCTCAGGCTTTGCCTCCTGCAGTTAGAAAGAAATGCTGGCATGCAGCTGGAGTGCTTCTGTGATTATAATACATATGGAATAAATCCTTTGGTCAGGGAAGGAAGCAGAGAACTTGGAAGTGGTTCTTGACCAGTCTGGTATTTTTCCATTTTGTCTCTGGCTAACTATGTGTTCTCAATTGTATTTGTCCTAGTACATCAAGTTCAATGGACATGCGTGCACTTTGAATTTTTTGATAGAAATTCTTGATTAAATATCAATTGATTATTTTTCTTTCTAGCCTCATGAGCAAAATAAGGCAAAAAAATTCCAGATCCATTAAGCATATATTGACCAGGCATCTTTATTTGTGTCAAGTTGTGTTCTGTACAGTATTGCAGATAAGAGAAGAGATCTTGAGCTAAGCCCAACCTAAAGCATATGCTGATTTGTCTCCTGCACACAGGGATAGTCCTTTAAAAATAGTGTCACGTGACCCGGAGGGTTAGCTCAGTGGTTCTGGCGCCTGCCTTGCAAGCGCAAGGACCTGAGTTCGATCCCCAGAAACCACATATAATGCTGGGCGTGGAGACTCACGTCCACCAACAATCAACACTGCATACCACAGTGCGGGACGTGGTGGCTCACGCCTGTAATCCCAGCACTCGGGAGGCAGAGACAAGAGGATTGCTGAGTTTGCGGCGGCTTGCCTGGGCTCCATAGTGAGCTCAGGGCCAGCCTGAACTACAAAGCGAGACCCTGTCTCCAAAAAGCAAAAAAAAAAAAAAAAAAAAAAAAAAAATAGTGTCACATAACTGACGAAGTAATAGTTTATTATAGAGGGTAGACTTGTAGGTATGAAACACTTAAAGGCAAAATAAGAAAATTACTCTATCAAATACTGGTATAGACAGCTGCTAGAAAAATCTTAGGTTTGGAAGAGCCTAGCATTGTTGGAGAGTTTTTACAAAAGACTGAGAAAATCAGAACTTGAAGAATAATTGGACCTTGTGTCGATGAGAGTCAGGGGAGGACTTCCCGTGTGTGGAAAGTAACAAGTAAAAATAAAGTAGGGAAGAGTGAGTGTACACACGATGCACTCAGAACAGGGTAGTGGGCAAGACAGCAGACTCATGATACATGTGCACTGAGTAATAATGTAAAATATTTATCAACTTCACATATAGGGAAAAAAGCTAAAATGACAGTATGTTAATTTTAATTAATACCTAAAACATTACTTATTTATTTCATAATTATTTTATGAATGCTATGAAGGATAATAGCACATACACAGACTCTCAGAAATAAATTTTTATTTAATATACATGAGAATTCCATGACAAAAAGACTGTATTTGGTTACTCGTAAAGGAAACATGAAAAAATAAGAATTATTTTCACATTGAAAAAGTTTAGAGGTAGGGGGTTCAAAGTCAGCTCCTTGGCCATCAGAGAGCCAGACCTCTTTATTTTATTTTGTTTTGTTTTATTTTATTTTATTTTATTTTATTTTATTTTATTTTATTTTATTTTATTTTATTTTATTTTACTTTATTGAGACAGGGTCTCGCTTTGTAGTTCAGGCTGGCTCTGAGCTCACTATGTAGCCTAGGCAAGCCTCGAACTCAGCAATCCTCCTGCCTCTGCCTCCCAAGTGCTGGGATTAGAGGTGTGAACCACCGCGCCCGGTACTGTGGTTTGTGGTATTGACTGCCAATGGGCGTGAGTCTCCATGCCCAGCACTGTATGTGGTTACCGGGGATTGAACTCAGGGCCTTGCACTTGCAAGGCAGGTGCCAGAACCACTGAGCTAACCCTCCGGCCCCAAGAGACCCAGACTTCTTTCATCTTTATTCTTTTGCCTTAAGCAGAGGGTTCTAATCACGTGATTCCCTCATGGATGCAATGTGGACACTGTAGCTCCAGTATCTATGCTATAGTCTAGAGGAAGAAGAAAGAAGCTGACATGCACCAGGGCGCGCCTCCTGCCTGTGGCATCTAAACTGTGATGTTACCTCTATTGCAAGGCAGGATGGGAAACGTACTTTTGGCTGAACACATTCTGGCCTCAACAACGTAGACATTCTGTTGGTAAGAAAGAAAGATGGGGATGTACATTGGTTTGGTGTAACAGACCTACACCTGCCTGGCATTAGCAGGCTATCATGGCACAGGCTTCTTGCCCCTCCATAACTCAACTATGTTATGTGAGAAGCCATCCAGTGAGCTAAGTTCACTTCCAGCCAGTGTCAACTCAGCTCCAGATTAATTCCTCCCTTCTGAATTAAGTTTTTGTTCTCTTCGGCAAAGATATGCTTGTGTTCTCATTCTACAGTTCTCCCTGCTTGCTACTTGCTATCAGCAGGTGTCCCAAGGCCTGCCCAGCTTTCCCCCTTGCCATGCTTATAATGAATAAACATTTGATGTCTTGGGACTTCTTTGTCTTCGCTGCCTAGAGCAGCTTATGTCAGCCCAAGACTCAGTTTCTCTCAAGTCTCTCTCTGTGTTTCTTTTCATTCCCACTTCCTTATCTTGCAGACATCGTGCTGGTTTACAGGAGGCCAGGGCCACGGCAAGTGTCTTTAGTGACATTCCTGTCCCCTTCCTGATACTTAGGCTGCCAGATGTGTGGGTCAAAGTAGTCTTTCTCTGATTTCATAAGTGCCGAACTGAACCTTTAAAGCATTAAATCAATTTATTCCTATTACAGCTCTGTCCAAAGTGTAGTTCTATCCACGGCTTTATGCAGTGCTGTGCCTGAAATTATATGCTTTGGTTCTCTGATGTTGGTTTCCTCTCAGAAACTACTTAGCTATTCTCTTCTTGGGATTTTACTATCACTTTTTTTCCACTAGTTTATTGGTCCATTTTAATCATATATTATGATCACATTTATTATTGGGAACTTTTACCTATACATGATATGCCTTGGTTTTTATGCTTTCACCTTCCTTTTTCCTCCCTTCGACCCTCCATTCCCTCCCTTTTTACATAAACTTTACTTCCATTTTTTCCTTCTTTATTCATTTTTTCTTTACCCGACCCTCCACTTCCCCTTCTCCTTTGAGTATTTTCTTCATATTTCACAGTATCTATTACACATTTTGGATCTCATTTACACTTTCAGCTCTCACATCAAAGAAGCAAGTATTCATACATGTGTGTCCTATTTATTTCCCTTAAGAAAATGGCCTCCAGGTGTATCCATTTAGCTGTAAATGCCTCTAGTTTATCTTTCTTTACGGCTGAGTAGTACTCAATTTTATATTTAGAAACCCACAAATTCTTTAGCTGATCATCAGTTGGTGGGCATTTGGGGGTGTTTTCAAGATTTAGCTATTACAAACTGTGCCATAAACACATGAACGTGGGTGTGCATAGATCATTGTGATATGACACTTTTAAATCTTTTGGGATCATGCCCAGAAGAATAGCTGGGTCAGTGGGACCTCTAATCATAGTTTTTTGAAGACTTTCCACACTTATCTCCATAGTAGTTGCTCCAGTCTACATCCCACCAACAGTGGAGAAGGGTTCCCTTTTCCCCACAGCTTGTCAGCATTTGTTATTGGTTGATTTCTTGATAGCAGCCATTCTTTCTGGAGTGAAAGGGAATCTCAGTGTTGTTTTCACGTCACTCAATGACCTTTACTATCACTTTTTAAAAGCTACAAGAAAGTGATCCGGTATTCTTAAGGGGACAGGGAATTTTGAGCTATACATACATATATATATGTACACACTATACATATATATGTACATACACACACACATATATACATATATATACATATGCATGCATGCATGCATACATACATACAGCCATTCTTCCTGATGTTGTTCCCTTCAGGTGTGGGAGTTTGAGGAATGAAACTTCTACACAATTGGCTGCCCTATGTCTTTGTGTTTCATTTCAGCTCCACTGACCTGGTGGTGTCTTCTTTCATCTGCTCAAATCTTCTAATTATCTATTTGTTATCTTCCCAAATATTCACATTTCTGCTTCTTCCAGACCGCACATCCTGTTATCGACTCCATTAACAAGATAAACTGTGAGTAAAAATTTGCTCAGAGCTGCATTTTACCTCCCTCAACCCACGAAGAAAGGATTTGTTTTTAAAAAGAAAATTGCACAAATCACTGGACCAGGTACTTTTGGGTTCATTGTGGAGCACAGATACAATTATGCTTGGATCTGAAAAGCAGGATTCTAGTTGAGGAAATGAAATGCATTTAGTTCCCTGAAATGGCAGCTACTTATAAAAGAAGTACGCAATTATAGGTCCTGAGGGCTAGATGTGAGTATTCTACTTATTGTGAGAAAGGGAAGGAAGGTCCCATTTGATTAAGCAGTTCAGGAAAAACTTCGTGAAATAAGAGGGAATCGATTCACTTCCTGTGGGAAATTTGTAGGGATGTGAAAGGCTTCTTTTGGAATGAATGTCAAGATGAAAACCACAGCACTGTGAGACCACTGGATATGAGTGCACAGCTGAGGCTGAAATAGTTGACTTAGGTATGATAAGGGAAGGAGGAAGAAGGCCAGAAATTTGGCATTAAATGGTGGGGTCTTAAATGCCATGCCAAGGAATATGGATTGGATATGCATTTGGATTGTATCCAAATTGCATATAGAATTTAGAACAGCGATGAATGTAATTCCTGATTTCAAAGGACTAATCCAAGTCTGAGTAAACTGTTTTGTAGAAGCCCTTTTCCTTGCCTCGGGCTCGCTTCTCTGACCTGCCCCTGCCTGGCTCAGCAGCCAACTTCCAGTCCTTCCCTAGCAGCCTGCTTTTCATTTGCATTCACCACTTCCTCAGAGCACCTACAGAGGTTAGAGGATAACATCAAATAATTTTATGAGTTTAGTTTTACTAATTCTACTAAACAAGTTTTAGAGAAAAAATCCAAAAGCGATCTCTAAGATGAGAACTTTGATGATTAAATATTCACTCATGACTAGAAGACAAACAAGTGGTGACTGTACAAGCAATGCAGGTACAAGTTGTCCTGGGAACTAGGGCAGATTCTGGGTCCTTTTGGGTCAAGCCTAACTTCTTGTCATTGAAGCTTCCAAAAGAGGCAGCTCACAAAATGTCAGTGGCTGTCTTGATTCTGTCCAGTCCTAGGAGAAAATTAGATGAGGAAATTAGTAGTAGTTTCTCTTTTCAGTAATAAAATTTTTCAAACTAGCAAATACCATTCTTATTTGGAGTTACTTCAGATACATTTATTTTGCAGTATCAACTTAAGCCAAGCAGATTTTAACAAGAGAGGAATTTATTAATTCACCCAGAAAATGACAGAAAAATATTAGTTCATGGCTTCTGCGTGGACTAAAGCAATTTTATCAGGGTAACATTTCTCTTTTGCTCTCAACTCTATCCTCAGTTTTGTTGCATTATTTCTTACATTCTCATTGCTGGCAAGATGGTATCAGCAGCTTCAAGTTTAGAGTGTAAATTGGGTCGCAAACAGCACATTTCAGCTCAACAGTCCCAGTAAATGTTGCAGTGTGAAGCTCTTCAGACCAGGTGCGGTAGTTGAGTCCAACACTGAGTCTCATGGCCCTTCGTAGAGTCAGGTACTCAGTCAGTTCCATTAAAAGCCATGACACCTCACCAGCGAAAGGGGGAATAGACACTGGGTGCCATAAAAAACAGTATCTACAACTGTTACATTGTAAAATGTCTCATTCTTAGGAGTACATTATACACCCCCCCTCCATCACAGATTGGACTTGGACTACACTTCTACTTTCGATGAACTTGGCGGTGAGGTGTGGAGTGTGGGGACAACTAACCTTTATGGAGTAACTGTTCTATGCCAACACATTCACTTTAACTATAATAGCTCGCCTTCATAAAACTGCTTTAGAATAGTACTTTCTTTTTCTTTCATTTCTTTGACAAAAGAAACAAGAGGCTAGGCATCGCACCCTGCGTCCCACAGCTGAGAAGAATTGACATTGGTGTGAGAAATCTGGTCTTTCTGACTCAGAGAGCATTGTTGTTTTCACTACACACAGCACTCCAAGTCTGATTTCTTTTGCAGCGTTTGTTCTAATTTCCATGGTTGTAAAGTTATGCTGTGACAATAAAGAACTGGACCCCATGACAGTTAAAGGGGGGGTGTGTGGAAATAATCTAGTTCAAAACTGAAAATACTGCTTCAGAGGATGAGGGGCTTGAGACCCAAGAAGCACATTGGTCCCGATCCTAAAAGGGAGCACGGCTGTGGTCAGGGAACCTCACTTTCAGATGCTTGTTGGACCCACACTCATACCCAGCCCCTTTATTATCTTTCTTCACTTGAATGAACCCTTAAAAAAGTTCTGAGCCTTAGTCTGTTCTTTTGTGAAATAAGGGCAACTGTATTAAATTTCACTGAATCCCAGGTGCACATTATTTCATATTTTTGTTTAAAATAGAAAGCAAGCAATAGTTTATGCTTTGACTTTCTTCGTGGTGCATGAGATAATGGCATGTCTCCAAACTTGTGGTGCCTCCAATTTTATGAAATAAGGAAATACATCTCTCATGTAGGCTTGTGGTACTTTTGTAATAAAATAGTGAAACTATCATTTAGAATAAAATTAGCTGAGAGTAAATGTCAGTTGTGAGGATAATGGTCATGATTGTTACAGTGAATTTAAATAAATATACATGCAGGGTTTGGTTCATGGATTCTTTTTAGGAGATGAAGTTTTTCCTGAGCTGTGTTGTGTTGTCATCTACAGCTTTGTCTCTTCAGCTGTAAGTGGTAGAACGATTTTCCTCCTTATCCATCATATCTGCGTCTTAGGCTTGGGATCCTGAAACCAAACCGTAGGTTCTCAAATGTATTGAACTGAGTTATCCAGATTAAGTTTTCCATTGTTCAAATCACATAGTAAAATGACAAATTGTCACTCTGTGCTACACAGATACAGTACATGCCTTACATTGATTGGCTCTCCCTGTCCTTCAGTCAACTGATAAAAGTGGTTGTTAAAGACAGACTCACTTTAATTCCCTGCCTTCACTTCTTTATGACAAAATGCATCACAGCAGGTAGATCTACATTGTAGTGTTTTCTGGGCAGAGATTGATCTTTGCTTAGAGTAGCGGCCTTCCTTCTCTGTTATGGTAAGAAGAGTGGGAGAATTCAAGTGTAAGCCTCAATTGACAAAACATCAAACTAAACCAAATTTCATTGACTTCTGAGACAAATTTCTGCATATTTTATTCATCCTATTTCAAGTGATTACTTTGAAAAGCGCAGTATTTTTTAAAAGACAGTGCATTCATGGGAAGACATTATTTTCTTTCCCCTACTTTCCAAACTTTCACGTTTATAGATTTGAAGTCAAAATAGCTAATATCTTTACTGATCTTTTTATTCAAAATTCATAGCTCTTCATGTTATTTTTCTGTTCTTCATTTTCCCCTTGTCTTTCAGAACATCTATAAAATGATGGGTTATTATTTCCGCTACTTCAGTTAGTGTTTATGCCAGCAGGGGGAACATTATTTTATTATTTTTAGAGAATAGGAGCTATTTCTTGAACCAGGAAATTGAACTTGCTATTTAAAAAAATAAAGCAAAGACATCCATTTCATCAATCTCTACTTTATGTCCTCTGGGATGCCTTCCCCAGCCCCTAAAATCATCCCACCCCCACACAAAGTGAGAAGCTGTTCCATCATAGGCCATGTAAATCTCTATTATTTTTTGCTCATGTTATACTGCAATGTCTGTTTCTTCTCTTTGGACAGGGTACTCCTCAAAGATGGAGACTATGGTCATTTCATCATTGTTTGACTATAATGTAGGGCACTAGATCTTTGGAAAGTATGTAAAACTAAAACTGTCTAACTTGAAAACACTCTTAGGGGATGACTGCGCATTCAGTTTCACCAGCCATGTTCACTCACTGGTAGGAAGATTCATCACCAAAGTAGGTTTAGTGTCTTAGAGCTGCACCTGGGAAGTTGACTGCATCACTTTAGGTAATAATCTGCTAGAGACACTGACAGGCTTATATTTACTTAATATTAAGCGCGGCTAGAAAAGAAACCAATTTGAAATTGCTTCCTCAGCTGAAAGCTCTATGCTAACAATAAAGTTTAATTTCAGCAGCTGTAGTCCTCAAATCAATAGGCTGCAAAGAGGGTGGCAGAATTTCAGTTTTTGGTTTTGAATACTAAGCAGGTCAGAAGTTGCATTATTTAAGAATAAATTTACTGGATTTTAAAACAGTGTTTTTGGAAAATTAGCCACATAGATTTATATTTTCAATAATAACCTAGACCTCCAGAACAAAAATATTGTCTTACCATAAACCATCATATTTTTGAGGATTTATGACTGCAAGAGAAAGATGAATGATAAATATTAAATCGCACTAGATAGTTAGATGCTATTACTTAACAGAGATGTGGGGCTTCTATTAAGTTTCTTTAGGTCATATTTGAAACATATTACATTGTAGTAATATCTTCTAGTGACCAGACCAGGTTATGGTAAAATTCAACTGGTATTTGTTTTAGATTGACAATGCACAGGTGACAAATATTGACAAGATTATGGTATATTCTCCTTTTCACAGTTTTACTGTTCCAGTGAGCGTGCTATCTTGCCTCATTTTAAAACTAACTATATTAGAAGTCACTGTGGCACAAAATTATGAAATCATGGATATTTTATAACAAAAAAGCTAAATATGAGTAGTAAATTTTAAATGTAAATAAATTATTTTATTCTTAAAAATAAAATCATCTTCTGTTTCTGCAAGGTCATCAATACATGTTCTTAAACCAAACAGTGAGTTCTAGGCTTCCTATCCTGGATGACAACAGGTTGAAGAAGAGAACTACATGTATGTATGTTTCTTAAGGTCAGAAAGTATAAGAAGATATGCAAGTGTTCTAAAACACTTAGTAAGAATTTTCAGCATTTCTGAAAGAATGCTAAAGGCAAAGATGATTTCTGTTCTAAGGGAGACAGATGAGACAGTGGGCCACAGATGACAGTAAAAGGGCCAGGACCCTGGACAGCTCTACACAGGCTTTAAGGCTGGATTTGATTTTTTGCCAACTTTTGAAGTGTGGGGTCGTCTTATTCATAGGCTTCCCTTCCTACCATGTTGTGGAATTTTAGTGTTATGGGTTTGGTATTTTATGCTCTTTCTTTTCTGAAGGGCAGACAATATAGGATGAATTTCACCTCCATTTTACATCTCTAGTATGAGATGTGGCTTTTGTCCTAACTGATACATCAGCATGGAGACAACATAGTATCAAGAGCAGCAGGGAGTGGGGATTGGCAGTTACCCCCGTGTCTTATGATATTTTCTTTCCTTAAAGGTAGAGACTGTTGCTGGAGCATAGTCTGAGAATATAAAGGAAGTTATTTCCAGCGTGGTTTGTGGAAGATCTTCAAGGTATACAGTTAGAAACTGTTTTTCTTTCATCAAAAGTTTTTTTTTCTTTTCAATAATTTTGTGTAATTAAACTCTGAGCTTTTAGATGTGATGCATACTAACAAATTCTCCATGGCATCTTTTAGAAGTAAAGCACAGCTGTTCAATTCATGAATTTATTTTGCAATGTCTTAATACAATGTTTCTTTCAAAAAAGTTTCATTCTTTAGATGGCCCAAATGACCTTCACTTATTGCTTACTTTTTCCTGATTCTTGATAAAAGTATGTGCTATCCTTGGCAAATTATATGTCTTGTATTTAGGTCAGTTATTTTGATACTTGTGGTTAAGATTTATCCTTTCATCTCTTCACTCTGTACCAAAGGTTCCTACATTTGTTAGAGGAGCCCTTAAATTCAATGATGTTAATTGGGATTCTATTGAATTATATCGTTTGTTATTCTTTTCTTAACTATATTTTTATGTTAAGTTATAATCTGGTACTTAAGTACTCATGAGGTACTTAAGTTAATTTCTAGTTTTAAAATATGGCTAGGGCTGGGGATTTAGCTCAGCAGTGACATGCCTCCTCCCATGCACAAGGTCTTTAGTTTGATCCCTGGGACCAAAAACAAAACAAAACATAAAAATATGGCTAAAAGCTGAGGATCAGTTATTAACTTTAATTTGAATTCACAAAGACAAATTTTCCACCACCATTCAATATTTGATGATTTCAAATAGCTTATATTAACAATAAAATGAGTACTTAAAATTATTAAAGACCCCTTTCTTCTAAAATGTACCAAACAACACTGAACTGAGTTGAATCCTTGAATTTTTGTAAACTCTCACATCATTTAAGTGACATTAAAAGGCCCATTTAACTCATTTGCTATCAAGGGTTAGTATTGAACGTTTTCAATGCAAATCTTTACCAACTTGAGAGAAGATATGGGTCACAGAAAGAGAGAAAAAGAGTAAAAGATTGAGGGGAATAGAAAACAGAGGAGGAAAACTGCCAGGATGCTTTGAAACAGGGCTATTTGTAGCCTTCAGTATAGTCGATACGTCCTATGTCAGTTTCCTTTGGAAGCCTTATTTGGCACCATTACTAAAAATTGCGCTTGGACCAATTTGTAGCATCACAAAAGAAAAGCTCTAACAAGACAGTTTCTTGCTTTATCACTCTCTCAAATAAATCTCTTCCTTGTACCATCAACCCAGTAGCTGAGTTCATCCAACCAAGATCAATTGAGATATAGCTCTGGGTACTTTGTCAGAAACCTAGTGATGTTCTATCAAGGTGTCTGTGGGATTTAAAAAGATATAAAAACAGAGTTTGGATATATTCTGATTTTAAAAATCATCCTTTGCATTATTCAGGTGATTTCCATTTGGGGGCATTTTAAATGAATAATTTTGAATTAATCATCAGGAAAGGAAACGTCAAAAGAATAAACAGGAGTGTTCATTATTCAAAGGAGAATATACAAAACATGAGCATCAAAGACTCTACAAATGGAAAACTCTTGAAATAGACAAAGTCTATACTTTTCAGTCCAAGAGATTAAATTCTAAACACCCTGTGTCTCCAACTCAGAAGGAATTTGGGTCACGACAACACCTGTCTCAACAACCTGGGCTTTTCCTTGGCCTCTTTACTCTTTTGTTTGCCTCTTTTACCCTCATGTTTATTTATACATTTCCTTTATTTGAACATGATTAAAATGGTATCATTATATTCCAAACCTGTGAGATATCTTTGGGAAATAATCACAGGAAAAATACTCCTGATATTCATATACTACATCAGGTGATATTTGTTTAGCAGACATGTACCCATAGTATTCTGCTATAGTAAGCAAGGTTATTAGATCTTGGCCTCAAGGCATTTATAATTTAAAACCATCAACAAAGATAAACACACTGAAGCCCATGCCAACAAGAAGGAACTGCATAATAAATCTAAAGAGAGAAACCAGAGACGAGCTTCTGAAGAAAGTAATATGTTGTTTCAGAATTAAAGAGAAAAACTACCTGTCCACAATTGGGAAAGTGCAGGGAGAAAAGATCACAGGCAGATCAACCCTTTTAAAGAGCGTGTTTAAACGAAGGGACAAAGCTGCACACCTTCGTCAGCTGTGCCTCTCACCGCCCCATTTTGTGATGTCTTGTAATTGCTGATTCTCCACACATAAATTGACTTCTGTCCTCTACCTGTTCTGTGCCATCCGGATCTAAGTAAAATAGCAATTTACATCTTGGAGTTGATTTTACTCATCAGATTTTTCCTCTTTTATGAAGTAGGCATTCTTTAAGTCTCACTTCCTTTATGGAATTAAAGACCTCGCTTCTTGTTAGTAGAATTTTAAACATCAGCAAATATGTAGGAAGGTGGTAATATTGGTATATATATATATATGTGTACGTATGTATTCTTGGACCACTGAGATTTCAGCATTTGGATGTACTTTTTCTAACAAGGTAATTTAAAAAAACCACGTGGGAAGAACTTATCTTTGTTCACTGGGAGACTGTGTGATCTTGTCCATGTGATATTAACAGTGATGGTAGCAGCAACAATGATTATCTTAATTACATACAGCATTGTCAAGTAAAGAACTCTGCAGTTCATTTTCTTTCACAAAGGTATTACGTGCAAAGATTCTTAATTTGAGTACTTTGGACAGTTAGCTGAATGAAGAAATGTCAGAAACTTATTAGCAAGAAGGAATGGGAATCTTGCCAACGTTTTGGAAATGTGAAGAAGGACCAAGGGAAGAGACAACCTAGAGAGAGTTGGACTTCCTTATGACACTGGAAAAATTACCTAACTTCTTTTAGCCTGGTCCACTTCATTTATAAAATGAAGGATTTGCTATGCTGCCCTAGAAAACAAGCATGCCCTGCCAGCTATGACTGAGACTCTTACCTCAGCTAATCATATCCTTCTTGTGTACAAATGAGCAGCACACAAAACACTTAAGCCTGAACATGATGTAGACAATGGAAGTGACAACTGGCAGAGGAAGAAAACTCGTGTGCACTCCATGTAATGAATCAAACATGTCACTTATATGACTCACTATTCAAAAGTGGCCAAAGTTTTGAAATTTACCTTCAATATATTAAACATGAGAAGAAAATTCAGAAAACTTTATAGAAATGGAGTCAGTTTCTTTTGTGGGGACATCTTCTACCAAACTAAATGTTTCCCTCTTTTTTTTTTTTTTTTTTTACAAAACCTGATTATGTTCTCCTTTTGCTATTTTATAATTATTTTCATACTTTTGCTGTGGAATTGTTTTAATATTTCTTAACTTTTTTCTTTCCATACATATACACTTGCAGTACATGCTTTTCTGTAATTATGATATAAAATGAGACTCAGTCTATTTTAGCACTTATGTGTGTTCATCATGGTTCTGGCATAATTTATATGTCCCCATATGTCTGTTGTCTTCCCATTTACTATTCAACTCAGCTCCCAGCCAATCCTAGTAAGTTCTGAGAAGCTTGGAAACCTAGCTAGCTCTATTGCTCTGTTTTAATGGGTGCTGAGTACACTTGCCCTTGTCCAGCCTTTATCTTATTTGACCGCACAGAATTGTGTGTTGGTTCCCACTTGCCTCTTGAAACACTGTTCTCGGTTTCAGTGACTCTGTACCTGGAGCTGTATCTGTCTCAAATTCCTTCACAGGACCCTTTCCCTGACAGCCTCTTAGCAGTCACTCCTCCTGGGGGATTTGCCCCTCTCCCCCTCACCTCATGTTGTATTTTGCTCCTTGTAAGAGTTCATCTGTGGCAGGGACTCTGACTCACATCTGTGCTACTGGTAACTCCCATTTCAGTAGCTCCAGACCTCCAGGTGCAGGTTGTTTTCAAGTGCCCTACTTAGTATCTTCACTTACATAATCTGCAGGCACCTAAACTCAGCCTATGCAAAACCAGATGCATCATCTTTGTTTCCTTGTCCCCATCCTGATTTCCCTTTCCGTATCCTCCTGATGACAGCTGCTTGTTCTACGTCTCTACCAAAGGCAGATGGCAGGTGCTCATCCCAAACTCCTGCCTCTACACAATCATTGAAATTGTCTGCATTTTATATATGGATTAAACCTCCTAATGACATCTTCATTGTACATCTTTTTATCATCACTACTATAAACTTGGACAATATTCACCACATGTTTGCTTTTCTTAACCCTCAGAATAAAAATCCACTTTCCTAGCATCCTCAGAGACTAGGGCAGAGGTACCACAAGTTCAAGTCCAACTCGGGCAACTGACTCACCATGACGTCTCAGAGTTTTAAAAAGGGAGAGAGGTCTTGTGATAGAACTCAGTAGAAAGTCCTGGATTCAATCCCCAGTACTACAAAAAGGAAACAAAAATCCACTTTCCTTAGCAGGGCCAACAAATGCTTCATGTGCGCCCATTTTCCTGCCAACCCACTTATTTTCCCATCAACTCTATTTTGAACTAGCTCAGAGTCTCCAAGTACCACTTTCTGTCTTAGCTCTTCCATTCTAGGGTTCTCTCAGCTTGTCTCTCCCTCCCTGTCCCATGTGCCTATCTAGCTAAACTTGCTCAAAACATAATGCTTTATATTTCTCTAAAGCTAAAATATTCAAGACTTGAGGTCAGCCATCTAGCACAACATCTTTTCACTGAACTAATAGAATGGCTTTGACAAACACTTGTATGTAACACATTATTTAATATGATATAGACCCAGGCTGAATTTCCCATAAACACTGGAAAAAAATCAGCTTTGTATTCAATAGACTCTGTACTTGGGAAGTCTCTTTGATATCATTTTATTTGCATCTTCATAAGCAAAAGAAATATTGCTTGTATTGCATCCGTGAGGCCTGAAGCCATAAATAAAGGACATTTAGTGTCCACGCGGGACACTAAGATTAACTCCATTTCCATCTGAATCTTAAAGTTATTTGTGGAAGGCATTTGATTATAAGGCAACTTGTGACGGGGTCTTCATAGGCTCAATCTTCTATCACTAGATTTTTCTTCATATGTTGTTTGACATTTTCTCCTACCAGCTCTTGGGAGAAAAGTGGAGGACATAGGCACACATTATGAATATTAAATGTGGCATACAACTGACCCAAAACACCGGCCAGTGACATTAATTACAGGAAAATCTGGCTCTCAGAACTGTACGTGGTGATGCAGACTCCGTATGATTACTGCAAGAAGGAATACAATCTTTTCTACTCTAGTGCTGGATGCTATGCTCCTCATAATACAGCTCAAGTTCATAGCACTGTGTCTGTGGCACATGCTGAACTTCCAGTCAGTAAAATTCCATAGCTTCACTCCGCGGATGAGAGTGAATTCAGTGTTCCCACAGCTCAAACTGTCACCACTGATTTTTTTTGAAGCCTCTACTTTAAGTTGGTAGGTTTTTCCCAAATCCAGTTTGCCTAATAGTTTTAAGTACTTTCCCCGGCCCTCTTGTATTAGGTAGTTGTACTAAGAATAAGAATCCTCACTTACTGATTGATTCCTCCTTTAGAATATTTTACCTCAGGATGTTTCCAGCGGGCTAAATTAAGACGTTCTGAACCGCTGTGATGCCAGTGCTTTAACTGCCTTGCAATGAGCTCCTCGGAATGAAGAGCAGAGGGGAGGTGGCTAGAGCTGGAGAGCGAGAGATAAGAATACAGTTCTAGAAGATGGGCGATTTTTAAAAAAAAACGCTGGAATCAAGAAATTCATCATGAGTATGAAAAACACAGCTGTAACTGGCAAACAGAGTGATTCAGCTTTCTACCCTGGCAGCTTTTTAATGCTGGCAGCATGAATTGGACTTGAAAGACTTCGACTGCTTTGGGTTCTGATTTTCATTTAGTCCTATCAGCAAGAAAAATCAGCTTGGAGCAATGAGCATGCTGATTTTGTTAATTCCTTCAAATATGTCCCTTGTTTAAATCACCACTGATTAAACATTCTTGACATCTTTCCTTTTTCAGTGTGCCATGACTCATCAGGTGATTACAGCGGAACACAAAAATGAAATCGGTTTCTTTAACATGTTTACTAAAAGTGAGCAATGGAAAAAAAACAATAGCAGTGAGAATGATGAATGGCTCTGGTGCCCCGTGTGTATTTTACCTGTTGCTAGTGTCTAAGAAATGACGGATTTGCCATTGGAGAATAGTAGGGGAGCTAAGTCGGACCACAGACCTGAACTACTGCAAACCTGGGATTTTGCAGCCAAATAAGCATTTTGCAAATGGGGTAGATTGTTCTATCACCACCAAAGGTCATGCAAAGGCAGTAATTTTGCTGTAATCATGGATTTTCACTTCACTTTGTCCAAAACAGTGTTCAAATTCTCTCCAATATTTTGTTTTCTATCATCCCAACAGACTCAGTCTTGATGTAGAGAAATTGCTTGTAGAGACATGTAAAACATTTTCAACTACAGTTCATTTTTCACTGCACTACTTCTAGCATAACAGAATTTAGACTTTCTGTTCCACGTAGAACAATAACAGGGAGAGGATGACTACCACAGCAAATTACTCACTCCTACCAAGCTGATAACATATCAAGTGCTGTCCCTTGTGTTAGCATGGGAAATAATCATATTCTGTGCAGTACATCAGAGATTTGCATAAATGATGTGACTTGAATATGTCACTTTAAATCTCTGATCTTTAATTTTTCATCTAGGTAGACATTGGACCAGTGCTGGCCAACCTATGGCATACATGCTGCAGTGAGGCATTTTGTATCACTAGAAGCTCTAAAATGTTCATGTGTATGAACCTATAGTAGGATCTTGGGTTTCATGTTCCATTCTTTGACTTCCCCCATCCTAAGATTTCTCTTCCTGGTGTGTGGCTAGGGTTTAAATGTGTATCTCGATGTACTCTAGGACAATAGTACCATTTGAAAAATATTCTGGGTAAAAGACAACTAACAAGTTATACATTTTTCTTCTGCCAAGAAAGATTCCAATTTAGATATGGTTTTGATGTATTATAAGATTATTAAATGCAAAAAGAATGATACATTAGTCTTATGTGCACAGCTGGTGTCTCAGGGTTGAGGATGAAGAAAGTCCGAGTGCTGCACACCTCATTCTTGGCTCTTTTACTGTCTTCCTTTTGAGGTTCAAGTCAGTCACCTATCTTCTTTGTATTTGAATATTTTTTATTTCTGTCTTGAATTAAACTCATACATAAACTTACTTTAGTAAATTGAGGCCAGTGCAAATAAAAATCATACAAGAGCACAATACCCATGGGAGAATGTTAAAAGAATGTTAAAAATTAAAAACTAAGTAAAAGACTACATGTTGCTCCTTCAAACATTTTTATTGACAACATAAATGCATCATGATTTGGAGAACTCTAATATGGGCTGTAGGTTGTCATGACAACAGCTACTGCTATTACCAGTCTACCTGGCAGGATCCAAAAGTAAAGTAATGATACAAAAGTGTTCCTCTTGGCCATGGCTTATGAAGTGGCACATGTTTACCTCCTATGGTTTATGTACCTTTCCCATGACCCATTTCTGCTGGTCAGTTCTAACTCTGCATTTCCCTTCTGAGGTCCATGACGAGTGCAAGGGCATAATGCTCTTTTTCATCCTTCTGAGACACAAGAAGGGATATAAACAATAGGAATAAGGAAGGTTGATTCATGAGAAATACTTGTTTGAGAAGAACTAGAAGGAAGTCCTCTTCTTCAGTTATGAGTAGATAATGGAAGCTTGTGCAGTCACCTTCATGTAACTCAAAGGTGATTGAGTGACAACTGAAATTTACTTTTCTCATTTAGGGCAAAAGAGAAAATAATATGGATTTAAGTTAAGTAGTATTTACATGAATTTACCATATTATAGTTATGTGATTTACTCAAACTGTTTCTTTTTTCTTAAAAAGAAAACACTAGAGAATTCCAGGTCATGAGAATGAATTGAGCCCATATTCAGACTCCATTCTTCTGCTTGAATACATGCATAAATTAAAGGCAAAATACATTTTATAAACAGGAAATAACATGGCCATATTTAAAAACAAAAAGAGGAATATATGGTTCAGAAACCAAGAATTACTCGAAAAATGACAAAACAAAGCAAAATTAGAAACATATTGTACCTGTAAGTAATCTAAATCATGGACCTGAAATAATCTAACAGAAGGTTCACAAAGAAAAACAGAGAAAATGGGTGCAAAGCAGTGTTACTAGACTTCACTCTTGGAAATTCTCCATACCAAAGAAAAATAGTCATGCTCAGGCTAATAAATCCACTATGTCTGAGAAGATAAGTATTTCTGAAAATTCACATGTAGATATTGTAGTAAAATTGCAAAGTGTTAAGGTAAAGAGGAAACCTACTGAAAAACAACCAAACATAGATAAATACAGATATCTGCAAGCAAAAATGTGTAAGGAAAAGATTAATATTTACAGGTATAAGGTTCTGAAGGAAAAATAACAGATCTATAATTCTACAGTCCAATTTGTGACTGTAATTTTGTTATATATACATCTTAAAGCTAAAGATTATTATTAAAACTTTGAAAATACGCTTTTCACCTATATATGGAAATAACTTTATACATTTAGAAGAAAGTAATGAGGTACCAGTATAAAAAGTGAAAGAACAGAAAATTATATAGGATATGTAAATGAATACTGTTTATAAACTAAAACGAAATACTAATTTTATGTTTAGTAACAAGAATTGTCTAAAATCCTAGACAAAATTCATGTATGATTTGGGAAAAATTTGAAAAAACTTAAATTTTTCTAGGATTATTATTATTATTATTATTTTTTTGAGACAGGGTCTTGCTTTGTAGTTCAGGCTAGCCCTGAGCTCACTATGTAGCTTGGGCAAGCCTCAAACTCAGCAATCCTCCTGTCTCTGCCTCCCAAGTGCTGGGATTACAGGCATGAGCAACCATGCCTATCAAGATTATTATTTTTATCAGAAGACAGTAACTGGTTAACTTTGCACTGTTAAGAAAATGTGCATATATATACATTTAATATATATAATACATATAATATATATATACTTTTAAATTAATGTTAAATTATAATGGTCAATTATAAATGTTAAATTATAAAGGTCAACAGCAAAAAATTAGAAACAATACATAATTTCTATTGATAAATACAAAGATGGGAAGGAATAAAAATCTGGCTCTTGGGTAGAAAAACACAGGAATAACTGAACAAGAAAAGTATGAAATTAAAAACACAAAATAAGCCAGATGTGGTGGCTCATGGCTGTAATCTGAGTACTCAGGAGGCAGAGGCAGGAGGATTACCTCAAGTTTGAGGCTAGCCTGGGCTACATAGTGAGTTCAGGATCAGCCTGAACCACAAAGTGAGACCCTGTCTCAAAAAAAAAAAAGTTAAAATAAAAAAATAAAAATACAAAATAATGTTGCAAAGACAAAAGTATGGCGGGCTGTGATGGCTGCTCCCCAAAGATGGCGGCTGGCAGTAAGCCAGAGACTGCTGCTTAATACAAACAAGCTGATCGCAGGCCTTGATTGATATCACCCGTGCTCGGTGGGCGGGGCCTCGAGAGGAGAATGTATATAAGCACCCGATGGGTGGTGGTGGTGGTAATAATAAAGCTCAAGCTTGCGCTCCGTGGTTGCGGCTCTCTCTCTCTCTCTCTCTCTCTGCGGGATCAGCGAGGGTCTCGACAACTGGTGCCGAAAACCGGGAAGCTCTCTCGGGGGAACGGAGGAGCAACGATCCGGTAAGGTCTGCGGACGCGCAGCAATC
>PVIC010021343.1:0-12149 GCA_004025085.1 Thryonomys swinderianus
ATATCTAGGAATCAACCTAACAAAGGAAGTGAAAGACCTCTACTCTGAAAACTATAGGACTCTGAAAACTGAGATAGAAAAGGAAACCAGAAAGTGGAAAGATATCCCTTGTTCCTGGGTTGGGAGAACCAACATTGTCAAAATGGCTATACTCCCACAACTACTATATAGATTCAATGCAATTCCAATTGAAATTCCAGTGGTATACTTCACAGAGCTAGAGAAAATAATACAAAAATTCATCTGGAACCACAAGAAACCTAGAATAGCAAAAGCAATTCTAAGCAACCACGACATGGCAGGGGGTATTAAATTCCCAATTTAAAACTCTACTATAAAGCTGCTGTGATAAAAACTGCATGGTACTGGCAAAGTAACAGACCTGAGGACCAGTGGAATAGATTAGAAGACCCAGAAACAACTCCAGATACAGTAAGCCACCTTATCTTTGACAAAGGAGCCAAACATCCCCAATGGAAGAAAGACAGCCTATTTAACAAATATTGCTGGAAAAACTGGGCTTCAGCCTGCCAAAAGCTAAAGCTAGACCTATCTCTTTCACCATGCACAAAACTAAACTCACAGTGGATACGAGACTTAAACATTAAAACAGAAACAATAAGCCTGCTGGTAAACAGGCTTGGTAAAACTCTTGGAGATGTGTTTCTCTTTTTAAAATCATGTTTATTCTTTCTGCTCATTACTTTCCCCTACCCATTTCCCTTGGAATATTTCTTGTTTCACAAAATCTATTATACATTCTAGAATTCATTTAAACTACAGATTCTAATACCAGAGAAAAGATACAGTATTTATATATCTGTGACCTATTTATTTCACTAATAATTGTGTCCTCAAGGTATGTCCATTTGAATATAAATTACTTAAACCTATCATTCTATATGGCAGAGTAATACTCCATTTTATTAAAAAAAATCTTTATCCAGTCTCCAATTGATGGACATCTGGGTTGTTTACAAGATTGGACTATCACAAACTGAGCTGTTATGAACATGGGTGCACATATGTCTTTATGATATGATTCTCTTAATTCCCTGAGTATATTCCTAGCAGAGGAATAGCAGGATCAAATGGGACCTCTAATCCTAGTTTTCTGAGGAATCTCCACATGTTGTACAATATACATTCCTACCAACAGTGGAGAATAATTCCTTCCTCCCCACAGCCTTAGCAGCATTTATTGCTGGTTAATTTCACCATAGCAGTCATTCTTTGTGGAGTGAGATGAAATCTCTGTGTTGTTTTCATCTGCATCTCTCAAATGGCCAGTGATGTTGAGTGTTTCTTCATATGCTTCTTGGCTGCTTTTACTTGTTTCTCTGAAAAGTGTCTGTTCACTTCAGATGCCCATTTTTGAGCTGGGTCTTAAATTTGGGGGTACTGATTTTTAAGTTCTTTATATATTATACAGAGTAGCCATTTGTCTCGGAAACAGCTAGTAAAGAATTTTTTTCTATGTTGTTCGTAGTCTTTTAGCTGTACCAGTAGTTGCTTTCACTGTGCAGAAGCTTTTTAATAAGATGAGATCCCATTTGTTGATTCTTTTCACTAGTTCTTGTGCTAGAGGTTTTTTTCATAAAGTCTCTCCCTAAGTCAATGTCTCCAAAAGTCTTAACCTACCTTGTTTTCCAGCAGGTTTAGTATATCTGTTTTAATATTTAGATCTCTAATCCAGTGTGATTTTAGTTTAGTACACAGTGAAAGAGATAGGTCTAGCTAGTTTTTGGCAGGTTAAATCCCAGTTTTTCCAGTGCCATTTGTTAAGAGGCTGTCTTTACTCCATTGAGGATATTTAGCTCCTTTGTCAAAGATGAGGTGGCTTAGTGTATCTGGAGTAGTTTCTGGATCTTCTAATCTATTCCACTTGTCTTTGGGTCTGGTATTTTGCCAGTACCATGCACTTTTTATCATAGAGGCTTTATAGTACAGTTTCAAGTTGGGGATCGTAATATCCCCTGCCATGTCCTTGTTCCTTAGAATTGCTTTTGCTATTCTAGCTCTCTTCTGGTTCCAGATGAATTAAATTCTTTATTGATACATTTTGTATACACATCATGATCACACTCAATATTGAGAATTTGTACCAGTATATGACAAAATTTAATTCTCATTTTTACCCTCTACCTTTACAGATCCTACAACTTCCCCACCCCCTATATACATATAATTCTTTCCTTTTTTTAACATCATACTTTGTCTTTCTCCTCATTACTGATTATTTTTGGAAAATACAGCTAGGCCAAACCATATGTACTTTTTCATTAATTTATATTTTTTGTGGTCACTAATTGTATTAAAAAATGTATTTTCTAAAATAAAAACACATCTGATGTAATTTTTCTCACTTTGTAGTTCAGGATGGCTCTGAGCTCACTATGGAGCCCAGGCAAGCCGCCGCGAACTCAGCAATCCTCCTGTCCCTGCCTCCCGAGTGCTGGGATGACAGGTGTGAGCCACCACATCCGGCTTTGTGGTATGCGGTGTTGATTGTTGGTGGGCGTGTCTCCACGCCCAGCATTATATGTGGTAACCGGGGATCGAACTCAGGACCTTGCGCTTGCAAGGAAGGCGCCGGAACCACTGAGCTAACCCTCCGGCCCTTCTGATGTAATTTTTAAAACTATGTATTAATAAAAAATATGTGATAGTAAGTCAAAGTTCCCCATAATAATCCCTTAAATTCCAAAACACAAAATTTTCTCTTAACAGGTTTAATAAAATTAATTTTTCTTTTATCTATGTAGAAGCACGTGTTTAATTTCCTAAATTATAAGTTTTTCAAAATGGAAATTTAGAGGACACAATGGAATAGTTAACAAACAAGAAATTTTCTGTGTTCATTACTGTATCTGCTGATGAAACATGTACACACCCCACAACCACATCTTACAAGAGTAAAACCACAAAACTATGTGCAGACAGAAAAGAAACTCCCTCTCCCTCTCCCTTCCCCTTCCCCTCCCCTTCCCCTCTCCCTCTCCTTCTTCCTGTCCCTCTTTCTCTCTCTCTCCATATAGATATGTTGCTCCAGTCTTCACTTTCACCTGGGGTGTTGTCTCCCGACTTGCAGCTCAGTCTTCAGCCACCATTGCAGACCCTTTGGCCTCTTGATGGGGATTTGATCTGGACACTGTAGTGAGCCCCCAGTCTTTGATCCTGCTGCTCTTCAGTGTGTGGACAGTTCTTCTGCTGCTGTATGCCTGGATCTGTAGGTGGCCTTAGTGAGCTGATTTTATAAATGTTTATGTGTTTGTGTATCTTGCATTAAGCCTTTTTCTCTAGTAAGCACTGATGGATACACTGCTTTCCATTCATCTTCCTTATTTGGATCAGCAGCAATTATGGAAGGTATGCAAGATGACCTTGTAGCTGGGAGGGTATTTAATGTACAGCATTCAAAGTAATTTAAATAGTTCTTTAAGCACAAGTATTTTTCCATACATGTTTCAGTTTCCTGATCAACAGAAGTAGCATTGGCTAATTTCCTTACTATAAGACTTAAAATTGAGGCCATGTACTCTCATTCTTTGGTCTCTAGATTCAAATCCACATGTAAACAAACCTGACATTTTAAATATCCAGAATCAAATACAGGAAATACAATTACAGATTACAACTGACTCGATATTAGCTGAGTGATTCTTCAACACAAGCATGAACCTTCCCCTTTTCTCGAACGTTCTGTAGGTGTTTGTTCCCTGAGCCGTTCTAAAGCTCACTGCCTCAGGCTGTGTAAGGAGAACTCTGGAACCACCCTGAAACCGGTAAGTGAAATTGATTTACACGCAAAGCCAAATTCGGGAAACATGAAGCTGGAACGGACTGTTGTACAACATGTATTTGCTGTCACCAGTGCACAGAGCCTTCTTTGTAGAAGCATACGTGAAAATACTGATTTAAGAATTTTCATTTTGAAAAGTGTAATGGAAACGATTATTCTGACAGTCAGCAGGAGCAGCAGCAGCACCATCTTTTGTTGGTGGTATTTTGTGCCTTCGTGTTAGCTTAAACTGGTGATTCCTTGGGTAATATTCTGAAGTATTTTTCAGTCCATTGTCCAGCCAAACTAGAATCTTGCATAACTGGTAAATGGCCTGTAATAACTATTCTTTTATGTTTCATGTTTTATTCATTATTTCATTATATTACAGTATTTAAAATCCCATTAGCATTGCTAAACTGAGAAATATAACATGATATCTGAAAACCATTAATTGTTTCAAAAACATTGAAAGATTTAAGGAGGTTTCAAAATCACATAACACTGCAAATCTAAACAGAAATTATTTCAGCCTTAAAAAAAGCAATCACTGTTGTAAATTTGTTTTCCTATTTTGGGTTTGTAATTTGTTCTTTTCATTTTGATCAAAAGATTAATTAAAGAGATATTTCTTGATTGATAGGTATTGTTTGCACATAGTTTAATGATGTTAAAGGGTGAAGGTTGTTACCGTAAGACCAGTAAGTTAAATTTACAGGTCAATAAATATCTGTACTTTTAATATATGTGCTGCCAAAGCAAGCACTAAGTATCTGTACTTTTAAACAGAGGCTACAATAGCATTGTAATTGCATCAGAAAATGTTCATAAATGAGTAACAGCTCAACTAAAAATGTAATTTGTTCTATTTCCGGTTCATGATATTGACTTTGACTGTCAAATTTGGGGTTTTGAAAATTTTATATATATATATATATATATATATATATATATATATATATATATGTATATATATAAAATTGTTTGTTTGTTTGATTGTTTGTTTATTTGAGACAGGGTCTCACTTTGTAGTTCAGGCTGGCCTTCAGCTTACTATGTAGCCCAGGCAAGCCTCGAACCCAGCAATCCTCCTGCCTCTGCTTCCCGAGTGCTGGGATTACAGGTGTGAGCCACCACGCCCAGCAGAAAATTTAATATATTTTACAGCAAGCTGGGAATTATTTGTTATTAATAGACAACAAAGTGCAAAAATTTGGACCACTGAACTGTTTTATCCTACCAGAGTGTTGAAATATTTCAATGATTTTTCTATTAATTTAAAATAATTTACTACCCCAATTACTTATTTGCATTCATTATAGACACTTTTAGGAGATTCAGAGATCACAAAATAACTACCGTTTCAAACTTTGTCCTCTTGTAAAAGTTTACAAATAATAAATCTCTAGTGTCTGGGAGAAGGTTAATTTTTAAATAGAGTATTTAAGAATGTTCTCACTCAAGGGGTAATGTCTGATCCTGGGCCAGACATTTCCTTGACTGTTTGGTGTCTGTACCCAATTCCCTTCTCTTTCATGTATACATGGTTATTCAGCTACAGCACACCTTTTTGATCATACCAGGTACCTCCACCTTCTCTTTCATGTATACATGGTTATTCAGCTACAGCACACCTTTTTGATCACACCAGGTACCTCCAACATATATATATATATATATATGATATATATGTATAGATGAAGCTGTATGATATATATATGAATATCAGTTTTCAACAAGAATGAAGAATATCAGAGTGTAAAGAATGTGAGTCTATTACAATCATGTGGCATGGAGTCAATATATAAGCCGGAAAATTAGTGAAAGTGTGTAGATACACGCAGATACCTATTTTACTTCATGTACTTTACTTTTAATTACTACAAAACACGGATGACTACAAAGTAAGTTTGGAAGGTGGCACAGCAGAAATGCTAAAAATGTTTTACCACAGCCAACAATATTCTTGGAACATGTAGGGAGTAACTGGAGGCCTGGATAAGAATGAGAGAGTAAATAAGGGTGAGAATACCAGGAGATAAGATCAGAAAGAAACAGGATGAAGTTAATGTTTTTAATTGTAATTTTTAGTCTATGTTACAAATTATAAAGTCAGCAATACTTACTAGATATTTTAGGACTTGACTACCAACATTTTGAGATCATACTGGAAGAATTAAACAGCATAACATAAGTCAAAATATAATGTAAAATGATTTCTCTGACTTCTCTGTTTAAACTAAAATGTGAACACACTGACACTACTTAGGACCAATTTCAGTAAGGACATATTTTTTAGACTTGTTATGCTAGGTGTTACTATGATAAAAGTATAAAGATTGTTGGAAATGTTTATAACTTAGATATGTTCCAATCAGGGTCAATTAGATTTTCTAATATTTTGGATATAGGCTGTGAGAAATATTTTGACCTGAGGTCAGGGAAGGAAGAATTTCATGTTGCAGAACCGATTTGGGGTAGAAAGCTGTCTATAAGTCTAGGACTTGTTAAAATTTGTTACATAGATATCCAAGTTAGTTTGAGACCCAGCAAGTTCATAGAAACTTGTATAAACAACAATGGGGTACAGGGAGTACAAGAGAGATCCATTCCAGAGGCATTGCTTCATATTGCACTGTTTTATGGTATTTATAACTTTCATAGGCATGAGTCTAACAAAGAAGTTGGTAAAAACAGAGTAGCAAAGAATTGAGTAGTTTAGCTCAAGACATTTGGTATTTAAGTGTTAATAAAATGGTAGGAATTGGTAAAATAGACTAAGAAATACAATGCAAAAAGTTAGAAATGTGTTATTTCCCAAGAGCCAATAATAGAATATGATTTCAGGAGAAGCTAGTGACTGTGTGACATGAAAACCTTATGATGCAAGTGCAAACACAGTACAAAGGAAAGTGGGGGCGGTGGTGATGGAGAACCCAGTAGAAAATCAGTGTATAATGTCTTAGTGACTTTTCTCTTCTTGCTGAGATAAAGCATCCAACATCCAAAGTGAAAGGAAGATGGGATCATTTAGCTCACAATTCACAGTGATTTCAGTTCATAACTGAGTGGTTTCAAGATGAAATGGCACATGGTGGCGGGGTGACAGTTAATGGCAATGGAAGAGAGGAAGAGCAACAAGGGAGTTTAACAGCATCTTCTAACTTATCTAGATCACCGGGGATTAGGGCGGCACAAAACTAATCAGGGGGTTGATTAGTAATTACATATCCTTAATCGCAGAGTCACACAGTCTACAGTCAGCCACCTCTGCAAAAGCCTTATGACTGCATGGGACCTTGGAGGGGGCATCTGGATGCAAACCATAACAGGTAGGAACTTCATCAGGAAGGAAGTTGGAGATGGTTTGATATATTTAGGGTACTTTTGCAAAGTCTTCACTGATTAGCATTTTGTTCTCAGTGGAGCAGGGGGCAGAATAAACTATTGAGACCTATGTTGCAAATAAAACATTGTAAAGTTCTGAGAAAGGAAATGAGGTTGTTAAAGTTCAAGTGAAGAAGGTTTAAAAAATGCTCATAATCTCACAGTGTTCTACAAACTAAATTCAAATATTAAACAAATGGGTTAAACTGTTCATTTTAAAAAGCTGTATGTTGGCTTTAACAAGAATATCTATAATACAGTTTTTAGTGAATGCAGTACCTTTCCTATAGAAGGCTCTCCTGATGCCAATTACTGAACTGTAGATTTCTTTTGCTTTCCCAGAGGCTTTATACTCTACTACTATTTAAGATTTATGAGAGGTAAAAGTTGGAGACAGGATGTTTTTGAAGTGAAGAGAAGAATTGGCACAGCTTCAAGAGTCACCCCAGAAGATCAATTTCATGAAAGAGTACATGTGGAAACAGGATTTTAGGACTGTTCAGGAACAAGAACTCCTTGTTAAGTCCGTCCACTGCCTGAGACCAGTGGCTCCCTCCCCAGAAAACCACAACATCTGGAAAGTGCAACAAGATAGCTTGGCTAAGAGGTGCACATCAAAGTAGCAGTTATGAGTTTTAATGTGCTCAAGGGGCCTTTGCATCTAAAATCGTCAACCTGAATAGGGTTTTCAACAGTGTTTGCATATTCTTTTAATTTTCTATCTTTTCTTTTCATTGAACAATTATATTCTCATTCTTTTTTTTTTTCCTTCTTGCTATATGAATTGAGGGTTCATTTCATTCATTGCCTGTTTCAGTAGGCTTTAGAAAGTGCTAAGGGCTACACAGTCTTAGCTACACCAGTTCCTCAGGAGAGTGTTGATCAAGACCATGACAAATTCATCCAGGCATACACGTATCCAGAGGATGACATGGCTCTAAAGTGAAAGGAGATAAATTCCTCAGTAATCCCTCTGAGAGGTGGTGTCCCACCAATAAAAGCACTGCACTTTCAGTTACGCATTACTATTGCTTTTGAAATCATTTTAAAGAGCAAAATAAGAGATGTGTGTGTGTATACACATCTGTATCAATAAAGAATCCTTCACATATTTCTTAGACCCCAAAGGACATTAATTGACAGTTACATTAATTCTTGCACCTTGAGTAACCAAAGGTTTAGTGAATGTCTTTTTTTTTTTTTTTTTTTTTTTTTTTTTACATCACACAGCTTCTGTATATGCATCGCATGATGGAGAAGCCCCATTTAATTCAGGCCCTTTCTTGGAATATAAAGCAAAATGCAACAAGACAAAGTCCTGTTGTTTCCCAGCCTCGTTTATCATTACTGGGGCACCAGCATATGGGGCGGATTCTGTTGCTCAGGAGCCACTGCCTGACATGTTGATTCAGAGCCTGCTGAGAAGTGAAGATAAAATGGCACTGGCTCTGGCCAGGACGTCGCAATCGCAGGAGTGGAGGCTCCTACTGGCAACAGGGACTGTGATTCTTGCAGGGGCACCCAGCTCTTCAAGTTCTCGAAGCTCACTGGACAACCCCTGGGATGACGCCTCTGGTTACAACACCATAAGGAGACTTAGATCTGTCCTCTCGGGTTCTGTGAAGTCCGCTGACCAATCCTAGGTGAGTGTGTGTGTGTGTGTGGGGGGGGGCAGAGGTACTGCCTATTGGTTAGTTTGCGTCTCTGGCTATTGGGCATCTTCTCTAAAACGCCAGCTGAAGGAGGTTCTGAGAGCTCCCTGAATGTGGCTCATTCTTTTCCAGACAGTTAATTAATTGCCTTTACATCATCATTACTCATTTTAACTGTACAGAAAGTGAGTTTCTATATTTTAGTGATTATGAAAGTTTTTCAACAACCTTACCCTAATGGCATTCTGCTAGGTCTCTTAATTAAACTTTCAGGTTCTGTTTATACAAGGAAATCCATACTTGATCCCTGCACTCTTGTCATTCTTTCTCATATTCTCTAATCTTTCAAGACAGAAGGTCCTCAGCGCGGAACAAAGATAGCTCTTTGGGCCCAGGAAGTGCTCCTGCTGGGGACAGCACATGCCTGGAAGGCTCCCTTTCAGATCTCTTTCCTGTCTCTAGTTTGACTCATCATTTCTGTTTACACAGATATTGGGAATTTCCATTTGGCTGCCGCTGATAACTCCTGTTATACTATCCCTTGCAATTTATCAGAGGGGTGCCAGGCAACACTCTTGGGTATGTCGTGAGGAAAAGTGATGTGCTTTTGCTTCTAAGATTAGAATATACCATGGCTGAAGTCCTTTCTGCTGGAATCACAGCCTGTTGCCTGGAACAACCTGTGTCCACTAGAAGGGCTTGGTAGACATTCAGTCTAATGGGTAAAAAATACAGTCCTATGTCATTGCATAACTTTAGAATATCATGAGCAAAGAAAAGGTTTTACAAGTTTTTCATAAAGGGAGGTAAAGAACATCAGTCAACTAAAAGTGTAAATAAGAACCATAATGTATAATAGATGCTGTAGGAAGAATTGTATAGTATATGAAAGTATAAGTAAGAACCATGTTTAGTAGATGAAATAGGAAGACTATGTTCAAGAGAGAAGAGGAACTAGTGAGGGGAAGTGGTGGAAAGGAAAAAAGGGCAAGAAAAAATATGAGTAAGGAAAGAGAAATGGAAACAAAGTCTTTGTAAATGGGGAGGGCTGAGGGGAATGGGGATAAATAAGAACCCAGATGTGTCATATACAGGTATAAGAGCTCAGTGATGAGTGTCATACGGTACACATAAAGTGTGCCAATAGATTTAAAATTAAAAATAAACTTACAGAATTATATGGATCTTAATATTCTCAGTGTCAATACCAGAAGAAATAAATTCAAGGGCAAATTGTTTCCTGCCAGAGTTGCACAGCAAGCCACGAGAGGAAGCAGTAAGGTTTGAGCTGACTCAAAGTATCTGAGAAAGATTTCTGACAAAAAAAGAAAGAAATAGACTGTTTAATTTGTGTGAACAAATCAAGATGAGTTTTTCACAAGTGAAAAAAGTAAAGAAGTGTGGGTCTGAATTAGCAATAAGTAAATAGAAAAATAAATATGCAAACATACAGCAGCCATAAGGAATCGAGAAGATAATTGGTTCTAGAAGAAACATATGATAGTACAGAAAAGGAAAAACAATCAATGGATGTTATAGGACTTGACAAAATACCATTACATAATCATTATTAACATATAACAATAGACGGCTATGAAATATAGAAGTGGAGCCAAACTAGTTATTCAGAGCTACATCCACTCTGCTTGGTCAGAGTAGGATTCACATATGTGACAAAATATTTTCATCGTCTTCTCTGAACATTCAGTCCATAATAGTATAGGCAGGAAGTGGAACAGTGCAAGTATAGTAAACCCTGGGAAGTTGTGTACTGATGGAATATCTCTTAGTCACTTTTTCCTCTCTGGGGACATAATTACCAACTCATATAACTTAAAGAAATTTATTGTGGATCACAGTTTCAGTCCAAGGTCCACCAGGTCCAGAGAAAAGCAGAATGGTGGAAGAGCACGGCAGAAAACAAGCTGTTCAACTCACAGTAACCAGGACACCTGGGGGGAGGAGAAACCGGGACCGGGAGGATGCCCTCCCCATCCTGCCATCAGTGCCCAGCTCCCGTGAGGCCCACCACCCTAACAGCACCGTCAGCTCTGGGTCTCAGCAATGTAGGAGTCTGCGGATGACAGTTTCCCCAAGATCCAGTCATCCCCCCAATCTCATGATGCTTTTGCAGAACATGTTTTAAAAATCCCCATAACAGGGGCTGGGGAGATTTAGCTCAGTGGTTTCAGTGCCTGCCTCACAAGCTCAAGGTCCTGAGTTCAATCCCCAGTGACCACATACAATGCTGGGCGTGGAGACTCACGCCCACCAGCAATCAATACCATATACCACAGTGCTGGGCGTGGTGGCTCACGCGTGTAATCCCAGCACTCGGGAGGCAGAGGCAGGAGGATTGCTGAGTTCGAGGCTTGCCTGCACTACATAGTGAGCTCAGGGCCAGCCTGAACTACAAAGTGAGACCCTGTCTCAAAAAAAAAAAATCCCCATAACAGAGATAATCCTTATCTTTTAAATTCTTTAATAAGCATTGTCTAAAAACTAAAATATTTCCTTCTAAACATGCTGTGTTAAAAGACCTACCAAAGCAATAGGGCGTAAGAAGAGAGACAAAGGAATATATTTTAATGTAAAAAACACAGTCAACTCCTTAAAGTTCATAATCTGTGACTTTGATAAAACCATTTTAAGGTTTCATGTTCTTGGATACCCATTTGATTACTCTGTAATATCAGTGTATGTGGGTTGAGGTGAAATTTTAGAAATATACAACAATTAGTGTAGTTTTCTCTTTGAAATAAACCCTTGAGATATAAAGTTAAAATAAAACCTTTGCCATGGTTTGTGCCAGAATGAGCCTCAAGGAGCACGTGTAAAAGTCAGTCTGTGGCCGGTGGACTTGTTATAAGGGGGCTATACCAGTAATAAAAGGGGTTGCTGGTGAGATGTTCTAGGACATGGGGTGTGTACCCCAAAAGTGACAGTGGGACCCCGCTTTCCTGCTTGCCCTTTTGCATCTTAGCAGTGGGCTGAACAATTTTGCTTACTGCAGAATGTGATGGTCTCTACAACAGAAGCCTAAGGCTTCTCCGGTCAGTCGTGGGCTGACATCTCTAAAGGGTTTCTCACTTTTGTTACTATTTTAGTTTATTAGTACACATGTGTAGCATATAATACCTTTTTAATTTATAAATTGATTATGTCAAACTGTTTTTATACTAACAGGAAGCAGTTAATGCAGATTGCACATCACAGCTAGCAACGCTGGCATGCCTGCATACTTTCTCTGTATCACACAGACATACAGATATATTAAATGAAGCTAGGATTTAAACTTACATTCAGTTACATATTATATGACTCATTTT
>PVIC010021343.1:12249-28728 GCA_004025085.1 Thryonomys swinderianus
AAAGAAAGAAAGAAAGAAAGAAAGAAAGAAAGAAAGAAAGAAAGAAAGAAAGAAAGAAAGAAAGAAAGAAAAAGAAAGAAAAGCAAAAATGGGCTGTGTTTTGCTTCCCAGAAAAGTCCAGGAAAGATGATGCCATTTCAAAGAATATACTAGCTGAATATTTTGTCTGAGGAGATGAGCTACTGTGGAGAGTCACATACACTCTTCCGGGAAAGGCTGCCAGGTCATTATACACACAAAAGTGACGGGGAAGTGGCAGACAGAGGCATGACCCTGGCAAAGAGAGTGACGCGACGCTGCGGGGCTGCGAGTCACTCTGCAGGGGTCTGTGCAACGCTCTGAAGAAGCCGTGTCAACAAAGCCCAGGCCGAGCCTGGACGCCCTCTACACCACATGTCTTTGTCCTCTGCCCGCCCCCAGCAGGGGCAGTGCGTGAGCAGTCTTGGGACTCATTAAAGCGTCAGAAGTTGTGAACTAAGATTAACTTCATGCTTATTTTGGACGAAGGGCTTATAATGTATGAAGAGTGTATATTTCTATTTGTAGTATGTCATCTATCAATTGCTCTGTTTGATACCTTATGTACACACATGTATGAGTGAAGATATATGTCCATGGGCATGTGTTGTATGTATGCAATCATGTATGCTTCATACTCTTGTCTCTTTTTTATGCCCTCACATAGAGAATATTGAATATGGTGGGTCAGTTAATTCTAGTCATTAATATTCTTCTAAAATCATAATTATTAATATTATTTTATTGAAAAATTGCTATATGCATTCATAGATTATGACATCATGTTTTGATATATGGTTGTTTTTTTTTTTTTTTTTTCTTTTTGAGACAGGGTCTCGCTTTGTAGTTCAGGCTGGCCCTGAGCTCACTATGGTGCCCAGGCAAGCTGCCGCGAACTCAGCAATCCTCCTGTCTCTGCCTCCTGAGTGCTGGGATTACAGGAGTGAGCCACCATGTCCAGCATTGTGGTATGCGGTGTTGATTGTTGGTGGGCGTGTCTCCACGCCCAGCATTATATGTGGTTACCGGGGATCGAACTCAGGACCTTGCGCTTGCGAGGCAGGCGCTGGAACCACTGAGCTAACCCTCCGGCCCCTGATATATGTATTTAGGTGGAATGGTCAAAGTAGTGAAACCACCTAGTTTTTTTGTGAGAAATGTAAAAATTAGTTACTTTGAAATGTAGAATTTGTTACTGATTAAAATCAATCTGTTCTGCAATAGTTCTTAAAATCTATTCTTCAAGTTCATCTAAATATTTGCATCTTTAGATCAAATTCTTGCTATTTCTTAAGAATTCTTAAGAGAAATGAAAAATTACTACATTGTTTCATGAAAATATCTAGTAATTCACAGGGTTAATTTCCTATTTCAGGTGAAAATATAAAGAATAGCTAATTAATATTAAAATATCATTGAGTAAGAAAAGAGAAACTGACCTAAAATGTATTCTTTTAGAATAATTTGCAGTCTTGTAAAACAATAACATTTCCCTAAAAATATCTTTCTAAAATCTTAGCAGAAGTTACTCTCCTAAACCCCTTCTTCTATTACCATCTATCTTATATTCTTTTCTTTTGCATCCCTAAGAACTTTGCAACAAAAGCATTAGACTGCCTGAGTTCTGCCTTAGTGTCAAGGGTTTATAGCACTTGCTCCTGGATTTTCACAATAAACCCAATTGAAATGCCACTTCTCATCTTTCATATTTAAATCAGAAATATAGACTAACGAATAAAACAATAGCCTTGAGCTTGAAGAATGTGTTCGTTTCTCTACAGTGCAGAGTAAGACCCAAAGCCTTGGCTTTTGGGGGGTTTAACATACAGAATTCCAGCAAGTTTCTGATTAGAATAGTAGGTTCAGGTAGAATAGCAGGGTGTAAAATGGAAAGGTTGCCATATTGGAGCACGTACAATATAATCACCAAAGTTTCAGCTCTTTCTTCATACTATAATTCTAAAATTTCATGCTCTGGGAGTAAACTTAAAGCAGACTTCTGTTTTCCAAACAATTAGATTTTCTCATCCCAACTACATGTTGTTAATTGCTTACTCTCCATTGTCTTGGATGGACTGTGTATGTTATCTTTTTTATTCAAATTTTTTTCTTTTCAAATCATATTTATTCTTTCCCATTACTTTCCCCTACCACATTTCCTTTGAGTATTTCATATTTCATAAAATCTAACATACATTCTGGTACTCATTTACATCTACAGGTTCTCATACAAAAGAAAAGATATGGTATTTACATATCTATGATCTATTTATTTCACTTATTAGTGTGTCCTCAAGGTGCATCCACTTGCACATAAATGAATGAATGTTGTCATTCATGGCAGATTAATACTCCATTTTATTAAAACACACACACACACACATACACACACACACACACGCATGCACACACATTTTCCTTAACCAGTCTCCAGTTGATGGGCATCTGGGTTGTTTCCAAGACTGGGCTAACACAAACTGAGCTGCTATGAACATGGGTGCACATATTTTATTCAAATCTTAACACATCCTTTCCCACTGTCATGCTCACGTGTGGCCTGTTTCTTGCTTTACAGAGAAAATAGGAGCAATGAAAACTTATAGCCATAGATTGCAATTACCACAAATTCTCATTTTACAGCTCTCCAGCCATGAATTTGGCTTCAGTCCTTTTAATCTAGATGTATGTTCTACCCCATCCATAACTAAGTCCCATTGAGCACTAAGTCCCATTCCTTGTCCAACCATATAAACACATACTTCAAAAAATCCTCTGCATTATCTTAGCATCAAATTTTCCCAGGCATCTGCAGGATAACTGAACAAATGAATATAATGTAACACTCCTGAAAGACAAAGCAGAAATTTTGTGATTCCCACTCGGAAATTTCTCTACTTTTTCACTCTTATTTACTGCATATTTTATTTAAATAATAAATTAAATTTGCAGTCTCTAAATTCTCACGTTTTAATTCAGTTTAATTAATTTTTGTTTAAACTGTTCCATGAGACTCCATCCTAAAACAATCTTCAATAACTGACATATGTCTAAGTCAAATGATGTCTTTTCAGACCTCATTGTATTTGACTTGTGAGTAGAATTTTAAACCATCAATAAAACCTTCTTTCGGAAACCCTTCCCTAAGATGGTTTCCAAATTCTACACTCTATTGTATTTTTCCTTTATTTCTGTTGATTATTCTAAGCCTCCTTGCTAATTCTCCCTTTATTCCTGTGCACTGAATACTGGAATATCCCAGGTCTATTCCTTTGCTTTGCACACTTACTCTCTGGGTTGTACCATCCAACTTCATGGCTTTAATTTATATATCAATACTTCTTAAATGTATCTATAGTAAAGAGGTCTCTCCTTTGAACTTCATTCTCAAATATTCAAAAATTTCCTCAACAACTGTTCTTGGATGGTTTTAAAGGTGTCTCACCATTTTCACAATCATAATTAGTCTCAATTTTCTACCTTCCTAGTTAATAACATCTCCATGCCAAATGCTCAGTCTGAAACCAAAGTAATTGCATCTTATTGTCTACCACAGATAATAAAACACAACTTTCATTTTACTCCATTGCTGCTAGCCTTGATCAAGCTAAAGTGTTCTCTTCTATTTTCTTTTAATAGCCAACATCCCTACTCCTTTTTCACTTTCATGCAGTGCATTCCTAATACAGAAGCTAGGCTGAATATTTTAGACATGTCAGCCTGTATCACTCCTCTGCTCAAAGCCCTCCTGTGGTTCTTCATCTCATTAAAAGTTAAACCTTTAGATGACTCAGAAAGCCCTGTATTTCTGAACCTTTGTAAACTCTGAGTCATCTCCTCTGTCTTGCTCACTTCACTCCAGCTACACAGGGTTCTTTTCTTTTATGCTGGATATTCATCTTCCAGATAATCTGCATGCTGTCACTTTCCTAAGGTCTTTCCCCAACAGGTTACCATTCCAGTCATATCTCATTTATCGGTGCATTTGCGATGGAAAATGCCACCTCTGCACAATGTGTGTTGTTGTTTCCCCCTCGACCAGCAAGGAAGACGCGACCACGAACTCTTCTTTCTGCTGTTTTATTCAGGATCCTTTGCTCGAGCAAATACAAAAAAGCTCCCTTTCACAGGCATCTCCCAGTATATATACATAGTCATCAGCCAATACCTGGAGGACACGTGGCATTCCAGGATAGGCGGCTATACAGCAGAAACAAACCGGCTGATCAGGCAATGCCTAAATATAGACTTGTTTTTCAGCGGATATAGACTTGTTTTTCAGCGGTTCAGACCACCTGACCTACTTCCTCAGCGCCATCTTTTGGGCGCGGTTGCCCTTTGGCTCTCCACAGTGTATTCCTTCTTGCTTTCTCTTAATGGAAATGATTACTGCCTGAAATACATCAAAATTATTATTAACTTCACTGGCAACTCCTCCACCTCAACAGAGTATAAGTTCTGAAAAGTAATGTGGAAATGATGGTGCAGTCTACAGTTAAGAACATTTAATAAGGAAGAAATATATTAATTTCTTATTTTACATACAAATTTTAGAAATTATTATTGAGCAACATATGAACATAGACATGAATATTCGTATTATAATAAGCATGGGTCTGGCAATAAGTAATTACCTCTAATCTCAACTCAGTCCTCAGTGGCATTCAAAAGCACATGACCATAGTCAAATCTCCATTCTTTCCTCCAGCAGCTATTCTTAATTTTACTAGTAGCTTTAGTTCAATTATGTTTACTAGGTCACCTCATTATCAGCAGGAGATTGTGGCTTTTACTTAAAAAAGAAAAACAGCCACAGAAATGAAACATTTCATTTTTCAAAATCTAGTCTCCAAATACAGTAATATTTGAATCTGCCTTTGATGTTCTCATTTTACGATATCTGCCCTTTGTCATGTCATCTGGTAGATGGTCAGTAAATTCTTCACCCTCTGATCATCAGATCTCCTGAGAATCTCGAGTGCTAACCCTGGGATGAGCTGGCTCAAGATGCTGACATCTACAAGGAACACGGACAAGAGATAGTTCTTGTTTTATTTTCCTGCCAAATAGCTTGTCATACTGAAAGGAAGCACATCTGTCATTCGACTAATTGTAACCAGAAATGCCCTCCTTTTGTAGTATAAATACTGAGTCATATTTTTTACTTGAGTAAAAAAATCAACACTGCTTCATCTTTTGTTCAAATTGTTCCAACTCTGACCAGTAGTAACTCTCATTTTTCTCCTGTGGTGCCATTCTCCTGTATACTGACATTACTGTGAGTTAACGTGTTTTATTTTTTAACACTTCCTTACCTTTTGGCAATACTGTATCCTCTTGCCCTATCTTGCATATTCCCTATTGGGTCTACAATCAGCCATTTCTTCAAGAAGTATGGAATGATCTGGGAGAATGTTACGTCAACTCGAAATCTGAATGACTCAGCTGACACAGCAAAGAGATGTTCACATCTATGCCTATTAACCTTTGTCCATACTTAAATCTCTCATGCGTTGATATATAAACATGTGTGGTGTAAGTAAAACAATACTGCCTTAACTCTAACCCATAACCATATGGTCATTTCATCCAGCTCCGTGGCTTTTTCAGTAACCACCTATGTCAGTAACGAGAAATTTGGCTCCGATGTAAAGTATTTTCTAAATTCCTGGATAGTGGTATAAGAGTTGCTAATCCAAAGAAAACAACTTCTTTAATGACAGGGTCCTTTTGCACAATTCCTTTTACTTCAAATGACCGCTCATTTTCAAGCTTACATAAGTCTACACATTTTTTTTTCATCCACTCTGATCAGAGAGCTTGTTCCCACAGACTCTTAATGTTAGTAGGTTATTTTTCATATTCTGCATTTTATATTGTGATCCCCCTTCACTTATTAAATGGCTTCTTAAAAGTTGTACAAAGTTCTATGCAATGTGTCAGATCATAGTGTTAAGTATTTACCTTCACAGCAGAGTGCAGAACACTTTCATTTCCCTTCAGATCCCTGTTTTCACTTATTCAAATTTGTCCTCCTCATTTCCCCACCTCTACTTCCATTGAGCTCCTGGAAACCACTTAAATGTTTACCATAGCGGCCCCTGCCATACACACACACACACACACACACACACACACACACACACACACACATCAGATCATCATACAATAGTTAAGTCAACTTTAATTAAATACATTTTAATTCCTGCATATTTTCTTTTCTCTTGGTCTCTATTATTTGCTATTTACAGCACCTCCTGACCCCTTTGCTTCCGTGTTCATCACTTGAAAATCTATTCTAAATATTGTCATTTTTTTTTCTAAAAGTGATTACATGTTTCCTATTTTTTATTGAGGATCCCTAATCAGACTTGTAGATAGCATAAGCATCAAAATATTAATGTTTTTTGAAGCCTCTTGAGAATCTTATTCCAATTGAGGATATTGAATCCAAGAAGCAAAATGGCCCATTTCTCACTACCTCTTCCATATACATCCTTTAGTCAGCAACTGTGCAGGACCCTCCCACTGTGGGAGGGGGGTGTCCCACATCATGAACTCTAAGACTGGCCACGTGACATGCTTTAGCCAACAGAAAATGAGCAAGAATGAAAGCAGAGAATGACAAAGCGTTTATACACATATATACAGACATATGTATCTTCATAAATCAATTCAGATATATGT
The DNA here is from genome assembly GCA_004025085.1 of Thryonomys swinderianus. Classification (NCBI taxonomy): domain Eukaryota; kingdom Metazoa; phylum Chordata; class Mammalia; order Rodentia; family Thryonomyidae; genus Thryonomys; species Thryonomys swinderianus. The sequence continues at coordinate 18,952 of PVIC010021343.1, forward strand.
AAATACATGCATATGTGGACACATTTGTTTATACACATATACAGTAGAGCCACATTATTCACAGATTCCATATTTACAAATTCACTTACTTGAAAAAAATATTTATAGTTCTTAAGTTAGCACTGACACCATTCATTTACGGTTATTTACAGATACTGCCAGAGAACCAAAAGTTTAGAGTCACCAAATATGCACATTCCCAGGAGATGATGTGTACAATTCCATTCTACAGTCCTAATTTCAGCTGTTACTTTGAAAATAAGCATCTTTGGGGAGGATCAAATTGATGCTTGAATTTTTGCATATCTCTGCTTCTTCTTACCAGTTTCTCAAATTAGAGCAGACCCCAACTATAAGAGTGAAGTCTAGGGCTGGAGATTTAGCTCAGTGGTTCTGGTGCCTGCCTGGCAAGCACAAGGGCCTGAGTTCGATCCTGGTAACCACATAGAATGCTGGGTGTGGAGACTCACGCCCACCAGCAATCAACACCACATACCACAGTGCCGGGCGTGGTGGCTCATGCCTGTAATCCTAGCACTCAGGAGGCAGAGACAGGAGGATTGCTGAGTTCATGGCAGCTTGCCTGGGCTACATAGTGAGCTCAGGGCCAGCCTGAACTACAAAGTGAGACCCTGTCTCAAAAAAAAAAAAAAAAAAAAAAAAAAAAGAGAGTGAAGTCTAGTGTCTTAAGTGCAGGAAAATTGATGTACATTACTTTAAAAAAATGAGAGGTAGACAAGCTTCATTTATCCATGAGTTGAAATAGCCTTCCTACGTTCAGTGTCAATGAGTCAGCAACACATGTGAAGCAATGTGTCTTCAAACAATATAAAGTTGTGTCCTGTGTTGATTGACTTACAGTGTCACCAGAAGTTGTACAAACTGAAATGTATTTAGTACAGCAGACCTCAAATGTAACATAGTCTATCTCAGTGGAGAATGAGTCACAAATTGGACAGTGCTCAACACCACAAATGGTTCAGGGAGCTCCCTTGAGCAATATGGGCTATACAAGTACTTTCAGACAGAACACATGACTAACAGGAAGAAATAGCTTGATTGTTTACAGTGAGATTTTGCTTTATTTGGACATACTGTGATCTATTGAATTCTTATGAGTGGATGAGACCCAACCCATCTACTAAAAAAATCAGACTCCTACTGGTTGGTTTATTTATGGACCAAGTTAGATTGCCATTCATTACCTAGGAGAGTGACAGCCGCAGTTCAATATCATGCACTGTTCCATTTAACAGCGCTACATTGTAAGCCCAACCAACAACACTAAGCACAGTTGCCTGTACTTACAAATACACATATTTCATCCCTTTGCCTAGTTTTCAATAATGGATCAGTAGGTGAAATTTCTTGGCTATTTGACATTTAATAAACATACATTTGCATGGGCCAAATGTAGTTTCTTTTATATTTACTTTCAAGACTAATAAATATATTAAGTATATTATCCTTAAGGCGAAAGCAACTGAACAGAATTAAAGGATGGAAATTTAATTTGAAAAAATGTATGACTTTGCTCATGATAAAGGAATTCTAACAAAAAATGAAAACAATACACTTAGTGTTGGGTTCCTGTTACTATACATGTATATGCTGAAAATATTAAAAAAGAAGCAACACCTATCAAAGTAGATCAATAATGACTAATAATTGTCATATAATGTATGGAAAATATTTTATTGATTCAGCAGGGAAATTTTCCTCCAAACTTGATTCTGTTAATTTAAAATGGAGTGCTGCTCTTACTAAGCATAATCAATAGTGGTAATTCTTTTATTTTTTTAAATTGAATTTTTTATTGGTACAATTTATATACATCTCACAATCACACATAACATTGGGAAATTAGTACCAGTATATGACACAAGTCAATTCTCATTTTTACCCATATCCCCACCCACCCACAACCCACCCCCTATGTACATGCTCTTTTATTTTCTTTCAGAATCTTATTTATTCCTTCCCCTCATTACATCTCCACACCAAATTTCCTTTGGAAATTTCCCATTCTACAAAACTGTCATACTTTCTAAAGCTCATTTGCATCTACAGGTGCTCATATCAAAGAGAAGATCTGGTATTTGTCTATCTGTGATCTACTTATTTCACTCATTAGAATGTCATCCAGGTGTATCCATGTGCACATAAATGAATCAATTTTACCATTCTTTATGGCAGAATAATACTCCATTTTATAAAAAAACATTTTTTTATTCACTCTCCAGTTGATGGGCATTTGGGTTGTTTCCAAGATTGAGTTTCACGAACTGAGCAGCTATGAACAAGGGTGTACATCTGTCTTTCCAATGTGATTTTTAAAATTCTTTTGGGTATATTCCTAGCATGGGGATAGCAGGGTCAAATGGGACCCCTAGTCCTAGTTTTCTGAGAAATCTCCACACGGATCTCCACAATGGTTGCACAACTCTGCAATCCCACCAACAGTGGAGAAGGGTTCCTTTCTCCCCACAGCCTCACCAGCATTTATTGTTGGTTGATTTTATAATAGCCATTCTTTGTGGAGTGAGACGAAATCTCAGTGTTGTTTTCATTTGCATCTCTCAAATGACCAGTGATGTTGAACATTTCTTCATAGGCTTCTTGGCTGCTTTCACTTCCACCTCTGATAAGTGTCTGTTCATTTCAGATGCTCATTTTTGAATTGGGTCTTTAAACTTGGGGAGGCTAATCTGTTTAAGTTTTTATATATTGTAAATAATAGCCCTTTGTCTGATAAACAGCTAGTAAAGATTTTTTTCCCATGTTGTTGGTTGTCTTTTAGCAGTGCCAGCGACTTCTTTTGCTGTGCAGAAGCTTTTCAGTAGGATGAGATCCCATTTGGTGATTGTTTCTGCCAGTTCTTGTGCTACAGAAGTATTATTCATAAAGTCTCTGCCTAAGCCAATGTCTCCAAGAGTTTTACCTAGCCTGTTTTCCAACAGGCTTATTGTTTCTGTTTTAATGTTTAAGTCTCGTATCCACTGTGAGTTTAGTTTTGTGCATGGTGAAAGAGATAGGTCTAGCTTTAGTTTTCGGGAGGTTGAAGCCCAGTTTTTCCAGCACCATTTGTTAAAGAGGCTGTCTTTCCTCCATTGAGGATGTTTGGCTCCTTTGTAAAAGATAAGGTGACATGGTGAATCCAGGGTTGTTTATGCATCTTCTAATTTATCCCACTGGTCCTCCAGTCTGTTACTTTGCCAGTACCATGCAGTTTTTATCACAGTAGCTTTATAGTAGAGTTTTAGATTGGGGATTGTAATACCCTCTGCCATGTCGTGGTTGCTTAGAATTGCTTTTGCTATTCTAGGTTTCTTGTAGTTCCAGATGAATTTTTGTATTATTTTCTCTAGCTCTGTGAAGAATAATGTTGGAATTTCAATTAGAATTGGCATTGAATCTGTATAGTAGTTGTGGGAGTACAGCCATTTTGACGATGTTGGTTCTCCCTACCCAGGAACAAGGGATGTCTTTCCACTTTCTGATCTCCTTTTCTGTCTCGTTTTTCAGAGTCTTATACTTTTCAGAGTAGAGGTCTTTTGCTTCCTTTGTTAGGTTGATTCCTAGATATTTCATTTTTCTGGGTATTACTGTGAAAGGGACTAACTCCCCAATTGCTTTTTTCAGTGAGTCTGTTGTTTGTGTAGACAAAGGCTGTTGATTTTTGAGCATTAACCCTGTATCCAGCAACACTACCAAATCTGGTAATTAAGTCTAGCAGTCTTTTGGTTGAGTTTTTAGGAACCTCTAGATAGAGTATCATGTCATCAACAAATAATGACAGTTTAACTTCTTCCTTTCCTATCTTTATTCCCTTAATATCTTTGTCCTGCCTGATTGCCATGGCTAATGTTTCCAGCACTATATTGAACAAGAGTGGTGACAGCGAGCATCCTTGTCTTGTTCCTGATCTTAGTGTAAAAGGTTTCAGATTTTGCCCATTAAGTATGATGCTGGCTGTTGGTTTCTCATAAATAGCTTGTATTAAATTGAGATAAAGTCCATCGATTCCGATTTTCTCTAGGGTTTTGATCCTAAATGGGTGTTGGATTTTTTCAAATGCTTTTTCTGCATCTATTGAGATAATCATATGGTTTTTGTCCTTGTGTCTGTTAATATAGTGTATTACACTGATTGATTTACTTATGTTGAACCAGCCTTGCATCACTGGGGTAAATGCGACTTGATCAGGGTGTATGATTTTCTTGATAACTCTGTATTCTGTTTGCCAGTATCTTATTGATGATTTTGTGTCAATGTTCATTAGAGAGATTGCCCTGTAGTTTTCTTTTTTTGGTGGGATCTTTCCCTGCCTTTGGAATCAAGGTGATGGTTGCTTCAAGTAATGATTTGTGGAGTACTGCTTCCCTTTGATTTCATTAAAGAGATTGAGAAGTACTGGTATTAACTCTTCCTTAAAAGTTTTGTAGAATTCAGCAGTGAAGTGTCAGATCAGGGATTTTCTTTGTTTTTTTTTTTTAAATTATTATTACATTTTGAATTTCCCAGGTTGATAATGGGTTGTTTAACATTTTTATATCCTCTTCATTCAGCTTTGGAAGTTTATATGTGTCTAAGAATCTATCTATTTCTTCTAGATTTTACATCTTCTTGGAATATAGATTTTCAAAGTACGTGTTTATTATCCTTTGGACTTCTTCTGGATCTGTGCTGACTTCCCCATTTTCATTCCTGATAGCATGGATTTGAGCCTTTTCCTTCCTTTGTTTGATAAGGTTGGCTAAGGGTCTGTTGATCTTATTTATCCTTTCAAAGAACCAACTCTTTGATTTATTGATTCTTTGTATTGTTCTCTTTGTATCCATTGCTTTAATATCTGCTCTGATCCTTATACTTTCCTCTTAATATGTGCTTTGGGTTTGTTTTGCCCCTCTTTCTGATTGTCTGAGGTTCATCATTAGATTTTTCATTTCAGTTTGCTCTATATTCCGAGTGTATGCATTCACTGCTATGAATTTCCCTCGCAGAACTGCTTTCATTGTGTCCCATAAATTCCTGTATGTTGTACTGGGGTTGTCGTTTAGTTGTAGAAACTGTTTAATTTCTTCTTTAATTTCTTTTGTGGCCCATGGGTTGCTTAACAGAGTGTTGTTCAATTTCCATATGTTTGTGAGGATCTTGGAATTTCTTTTGCCATTCAGCTCCAGTTTCAAGGCACTATGGTCTGATAATATGCAGAGGATAACTTTGATTCCTTTGCATTTTCTTCAGCCTGTTCTGTGGACTAGAATGTGATCTCTTTTGGAGAATGATCCATGAGCAGCTGAGTAGAAGGTATATTCTCGCTTTGTAGGGTGAAAAATTCTGTAGGTTTCTAGTAAGTCCATTTGCTCAAAAGTTTGATTTAGCTCAAGTAGTTCCTTACTGATTCTTTGCCCAGTTGATCTGTCAATTTGTGACAGTGAAGTATTAAAGTCCCCTACTACTATTGTGTTCATGGTTAACTGGCTTTTCATGTCCAGTAATATTTGTTTTATATAGTTGAGTGCATTAGAGTTTGGTGCATAAGGATTTATGATCATTTTTTCTTTCTCTTGGATAGTTCCCTGTATAAGAATATAGTGACCTTCTTTATCCCTTTTAATCAGTTTGGGTTTGAAATCTATTTTATTTGCAAACAAGATAGCCACTCCTGCTTTTTTTGCAGTTTCCTGTGGCATGAAGGATTGTTTTCCAACCTTTTATTTTCAGTCTAAGGGTTTCCTTCTGAATTAGATGTGTTTCCTGTATGCAGCAGATTGTAGGATCTTGCTTCTTTACCCACTCTGCTAGTTTGTGTCTTTTAATTGGCCCACTGAGTCCATTGACATTAATGTTTATGACTGATATGGACATATTCAGAACTGCCATGTTTCCCTGCTCTTGTTTCTTTTCTTCCTTGCTTTTCCCGTTTTCTTTTTAGTTTCTTGTTTGCCCCAATGAATTCACTGTCCTGGGTTTCTTGGTATGAAATTTTCTGTGTTTTTTTTTCCAAGATGTTCTTTACAATATTTTGGAGGGCAGGGTTTGTATTTGTGAAGTTTTTCAGGTGTTCTTTATCATGGAAGTATTTTATTTCCCCCTCTATTCTGAAAGATAGTTTTGCAGGATACAACAGTCTAGGTTGGAGGTTGTTTGCATGCAATGCTTGAAATACTTCCCTCCACGCTCTCTTTGTGTTGAGTGTTTGTGTTGAAAAGTCTGCTGTGATCCTAATGGGCTTCCCTTTGTAGGTGACATTCTTCCTTTCTCTCACTGCTTTCAGTATTTCATTCTCTTGTTGTGCATCTGGATCCTTGATAATTATATGTCTAGGTGTAGATATTTTTCTGTCATGGCCTTTTGGAGTCCTATAGCCCTCATTTATCTGTATGTCTATTTCTTTTCCTGTGAAGTTTTCTGTTGTTATCTCTGACAATAGCTTTTTTGTCTTTTACACTGTCTACCGCTTCCTCAGTGACTCCAATCAGTCTTATATTATTTTTCTTTGAGCCATCTAGAAGCTGTTGGATTGATTTCTCATGGTCCCTTGCTCTTTTCCATAGGTTATATCTTTCCTGCTCATTGGGTTCTATGATGTCCTCTAGGTCTGATATTTGGTTCTCTGCTTCATTCATCCTACTGAGCAAGCTTTCATTCTCCTTCATCATTCCCTGGAGCTCTACTTGAAGCTGTTTAAAAGGTTCCATTGCTTCTGCTATCTTGGGTTCTATCATCTCACTGATCTCTTCTTTAATGATGTCTTTCACTGTGGACAGTATCTCTGTTTTGATCTCAGAGATGAGTTCTGATTTCTATTTCACTAAATCTGCTTTAGTTACCACCTCCAGGAGTCCTGGTGTTTGAGTTTCAGGTTGCCCTATTTCCCTTTTCTCTGACTTTCCCTGTGGTGGTCATCTTTGTGTGTGGCTTTTTGTATATTTTCTCATTTCTACTCTTTTGTTATTAATGCTATTTGTTTGATTCTTTGCCTGATGACAGGGCAATGTTTGTTGCAGGTTTCTTTCTTTCTATTATCTGGAGTCCTTTGAATGTGACACCTTCCTGGGGTGTACTCCTTGAATCTTTAATGACCCTTGAGAGTTCTCCATTCTGACACATCATGGGAGGTATTTGAGCAGAACAATCACATCATGTTTGTTACCATAATACAATCAATGCCAATATCAGTATTAAACACAGTACATAAAATGAAAAGTTTTCTTAATTTCTATTCTGAAGACTTTGAGCTCATGAGTTACCTCTATGTCCATATGCCGAAATTTAGAATTAATCAGCAATTTGTATACCACATGTAGATCATAAATGTACCCCCTGAACCCTTTGGGAATAAGAGGTCACTGGGGAATCAGGGAGGTAGGGGGACAGGAGGAGAATGAAATAGGGTTAGCAGATTTATGAAGATCACCTATACTCTAGAACCTCATATATGCCAATGGGTAATAGAGGATAAAAGGGCATATATAAAACAGTTCCAACTGTATGTAAGACCATTGGAGACTTTGCACACCTTCTTATAAAAGTGCAGGAGAAGAAATAGGGCAGCCTAAGAGTCTTTTACTTCTGGGTATTGCTTCTGAGAGGAAGATAGGAGAGGGTATGGGGACAAGAGGTAAATAGAGGGATGTAGGAGTAGATGGCAAAGTAGAAGCTAGATTCCCATTTTTTTTTTTAATCTTGCCTGGTCTCTCAGTGTGGCTGCAGTGTGGAGGGATGCAGGAAATGGCTCTGGCTCCTCTCAGGACTGGGTTCTCACAACGCAGCTCTGGGGTGGGGGTGGGGCTGGCCAGAGGGCCTCAATCCTCTGTGGTGGGGATGGCGCCCGGGCTCCAAACCTGAGCCCTCACTGCACGGCTCCAGAGTGGAATGGGGCCAGTCAGCAGGCCTCAGTCCTCTGCTGCCACTGGGAACAGAATGGCATACATGGTAGTCGAGTTATCTGCACTCCTGGGTGGAGCGTCTATATGTAAATTTTTAAATATTTGGTGATATTATATTAAAAATCTTCAATACAAATGAATTTTATTATTGTCATAGTTTTAGTCTCTTAATGAGGTATACTCTTCACATAATATTACAAAATAATAACTATAATAAATCAGGAATTTAAGAATACTTGATGGAAAATGTGAGTTTATTTTTTCTCCCTTGCCAAATACTCTTGAAATGAAATCAAATAAGTGTATTGCAGCACTGAAATCTGGGAGTTTTGCCATACATTGAAAAAAGGAAAAGGACAAGATTAAGGAACTTCTGGGAAATATGTACTAGCACAGTCAGATTGCTGGAAAAAACTCTTAACAACTACATATTTTCTGTGAAAGAGAGAATTTTGGAAAACCTGGGCTCTTCCCAGAAGCCCTCGCTCACCATCTCTTGGGCGAAACCCTTCCTGGAGAGCACTAGTAGCACAACACCATCTCCTGTGGTTGGCCCTGCTTTCCAACAGAGGGCTAGAGGAAACTCCACCCATATCTTCTCAGAAAAGTGACAGCATATTTTTAATTCCACTATCTCATGTTGGATGTTTTATCACAGGAAATTCTGAGACAAATTGTGAAGTGGGAACCATGACACCAGCTTCCAGAAAACAAACTAGATGCACATTCTGAAAATAATTCTGCCAATGATAATGTTTCCAGTTTCTAGCTCCAGTTACTCTTTCTGGCAATGTGTTAATTCACTGAAGGGGAAAGGCGTTTTGCCATTGGCTGAGCAGGAATATTTATTCACACTGATCAGTTGCCACCTTCATTCATACCTATAGACTCAAAACCACTGTGTTCAGACATCTAATAATGCACTACATGAAATCACGCCAAAGCAAAATACACCACACTTCCTGACACAAGTTATATTGTGAATATAGAACATAGTACCCACAATTCAAATAAACATCAAAACAAGAGAAACAGGGAAGATTTTGGAAATTAGAACAAAATGGGTGAATAAGGCATAGAGACCATTGAGTAGTGAATTAGTGATTTTAAAAATGGGACAGAGAGATTCTTTTAAAGGAGTATCGAACAAAGAAAGAAAAGAAGAAAGAAAATAAGGAAGTGAAAGACAAAAGATAGACAAAGAAATAAAAGGAAAGAAGGAAAATAAGGTGAACCTTTCATGAAAATTTGTTATAGTACCTCTATAATTAATAATATATCTAGAAGCAAAGAAAATGGATCTTTAAAAATTAAAGGCTCACATAATGAAGAAAAATATTTCTAAACTCAAAAAATTGTTTTTCCTCAGATTGAAAAATTCCCAGACTGTGAACAAAAATGACAAAGGGATTAAAAGGACTTTTGGAACAATTTTAAAACTCAAAAATACATTCTAATTTTTCAGAGAACATAAAAATATCAAGAGAAATAGAAAATCCCAAGTATTTAATGGAAGCAAATTGGACTGAAAACACTGATATTGTGTAATCTGGACTGGTCTGGTTACCATGCTGTCTCCATTATCCGACAGCCTTGAAAGGTTGAGTGGTGATGCAGAATTAATATAGCAACAGGGCTCCACATTGTTAGGGACCGTCTTTATTAATTACCATATCACAGAGGGTACTGCATTCACGTAGGGTGCCTTGGGATGTGATTGGATGAGAGGGCAGGCACAGTGTTCATGGTGGGATATGACTGGATCCAAGGGTGGAAGCAGCATTTAGCAAGGAATGATTGGTCTGCGTCACCTGCGTCTGTGCATTGCCATGGTTTCTTTTTTTTTTTTTTCCTTTTTTTTTTTTTTTTTTTTTTTTTTTTT
>PVIC010021344.1:8436-28748 GCA_004025085.1 Thryonomys swinderianus
ATCCCCGGTTACCACATATAATGCTGGGCGTGGTGGCTCACGCCTGTAATCCCAGCACTCGGGAGGCAGAGATGGGAGGATTGCTGAGTTCGCGGCGGCTTGCCTGGGCACCATAGTGAGCTCAGGGCCAGCCTGAACTACAAAGCAAGCCCCTGTCTCCAAAAAGCAAAAAAAAAAAAAAAAAAAAAAAAAAAAAAAAAAAAAAAAAAGAATACCTAGCATCATCTGTCAATTAAAAGTGTACTGGAAGTTTTTAAAATTAATTTTAATTGTTAAATTTAATGCAAAAGTCTTTGTCTTTTTTGTGCTGTATACATGAGGACTACTGTACGACATGATTAAAAACAGACTTGGTGGGAAGTGCTTTCAGATTGGTATTATATTAAAGTTTATGTAAAAGCAGCATATTAAAATAAAGAGAGCTGGCCACTGCAGCTTTATGAAAGTCAGTGTCTTTCTATTAAGGTAAAGAGGTTTGGAGAGATTTTGCAGAAACTTACATGGATCTCTAGAACTTCCACATATAGGCTGATCCACTTCAAGTTTCTGGAACAGGAATAGACTGTAGCCTGAGAAGTAACCTTTTATTGATCCAGCTGTGAGGCATTAGGAAGACAGGCTGCTAACAATGGTTTGTAGTAAAATGTTCCACCACTACATGAAGTAAAAAATGGAGAGCTTTTGAAACCGCACACAGGCATTTGAAAGGTAAGGGTGATTGGAACACCTGCAGGAAATTTATCACTTTTATTAAGAAACAATGATTGTACAATACAAGATGAAAACCAGATGTCTGCTGAGTTGTTTCAGAAGGTAAAAAATGGTTCTTTATAAGAAATGATGGTGAAAAGACTCATTCAGTTTGGCAAAGCATTTTATTCACAGAATCTCCATTTTCTTAACTCTCTGTTCAAATAACTCATAAGGCTGGAAGCCGACGTTGGATATTTACACAGCTCAAGTCTGAATACTCACTAATGTCTTTTGGCTGTTCTACATACTTGGCTGCTACCTCTCTTACTCCCCTGATCTTTGTTCTTAAAATGTAATACTTAATGAAGAGCTCAGAGTCTGAATACATAAAATCCTCACTACCCATAATTTGTTAGAAACCGCATTTATAAAATCATCATCTTTTTTGGAAGATGAAACCATTCTCTGGAAGGAAAGTAAACAGCATAGAAAGTAGGACACAAAAAGAGGAATAACCACCACTACTTTCTTTGGTTAATAGGAATCTTCTTTACATTTCAAGAGATATAAATAATTCAATGTGGCAAAGGAATCGTGACTTTTTTCTTAAGTATGGGCCTCATTTTTTCTAAGGGAATACAAGTGCTCTTTTCGCTCCTCTCTCTGGTTCCCTTGTAGCTTGCCTTATGGTGAGCTGGGTAGCAGGCAGCAATTTAAGCAGGTAAAGTTCAGGGGAGGCACTGCAGGTTGATACTGAGAACAGACAAATTGTCGATGCTCTCCAGGCAGCAGCCAATACACATTAACACCATCCACTATGTGCGTGTGAGGGAGGGGCTGCTCACCTTAGCCTCTTCAAAAACTCTTAGTCTTTAATGCTGTGATTGGCATCTCTTTATACTTTCTCCCTGAGCACCAGAAATGGAAGGTGCTACATATGTAACACGCTTCCCTCTTCCCAGGCAACCGAGAGAGCAAAGACCCAGGCAGTGCATGGCATACTATTCCAATCCCTCTCAATTCCTGCACTCCTTGTCTCGCTCAGAACCTCAGGCCTGTTTCCCCTTACTAGCTTTTTTGCCAACTAGCTGATGAGAAGTGGGCACAGTATCAGGAAACCTTTAAAAGGTTTCTCAGAAACTTGAGGGAAGAAGAGATCTTGGCAAGCATTCATTTATTCATGTAACTCAGGTCAGACACTATGCCAGCGGCTGGTGATACAGAAATGAATTAGATATGATTCCCTGGCTCTTCCCACCCTGGGATGTCTACACTGAGGAAGTTACTGCAAAGTGAGAATACACTACCAAGCCAAGAAGCTAGACTCTGGGCACAGTGCATATAGTCCAAAACTTAGAACTAGTTCTTTATTTACAAATACAGTTTATACCTAGTTTCAAATGTCACACACCAACCAATAGTAACAGAACAGTGAAGGGGCTTTATTTGTATTTACAGTTCTTTTGATCTAAGTGTGAATGGCCACTGGTAAGATTCAGTTACATTTTTCAGAAGAAAGCTACCAAGACTAAAATGGTTTTGTGATTTAATAGGGACACAAATACTCAGAATTTTACCTGTTCCAAACCAAAGAGAGAACAAAATACAACAAATGTAGGATCTTGGTTTCAGATCTCTATGTCATTTTGCTCCATGAGTTTGTATATCTGCCTGGGTCAATGGTGATAGGTCCCCTAATGAACATATCCAGGACCCAGAGCTCAGAATCACTCCTGATGTTTTGAAGTTGTTCTCTCTATTGGTTATTGGGCAAAAGTTAAGTGAGGCCAGTTAGAATTAAAAAGCTCCACATAAGAAAACTACTGTCCCCCAAACACAGAAGGAGTGGTGGTTCGGTCTCTCTCCCATTCTGAGCTATAACAGAACATGGCAACATTTCCATACTAACCCTTCATATTCACACTCATCTATACACATATTCACATTCTCTGCCAGATTTTCAACCATTCAGGTGCATTCCCTTAAGGTCAGTGCTTATAAAAATTATAACAAAATACATGCAATGCAGATAAATACCCTGAAAAAATCCGCAGAACTTTCCAGCGGTCCCAAGGAGTAGAGACATAAAGAGATCTGCTATGACAGGCAATGCTTGATGAAAAACACCCCACACGAACGGAGGCTGGAGTGAAAAACTGGAAGTGAGAGGAAGGATGTGAAGAGGTGGCAGGTGTAATGCCTACAAGATATTAGTTAGAATCCTTCAAGACTATCATGTATTCTTCCTGGAACAGAAGAGGTGAGTTATGGTAGAACAATCAACTCAGCTGCTATGGTTGTCCTCTGCTTCTAGTGCTGACCAAATTAAAGTACTACAGTATTTCATTTTACTCATCTAAGCAGGAAGTAGAGAAAAAGAAAACAACAAAAATCATCAACTACTTGGATTGTGTCTAAAGAGAATTTGAAATAAACTCACCAAGTGTATTAATGGTAGTTTTAGTTGGGTGGGGAAAAAAAAATGAAAAACATCTGTGAGGCCCTGGGTTCTATCTTCAATACTGATTTTTTAAAGTATTGAATCAAAAAATAAATTACTGATAAAATGAAAAATGTATTATAATGTGACAATATAATTTTCATTGAGTATATAGATATTATATTAATATACTTCAGGGCCAAAGTTTTAGCTCAGTGGTTCTGGTGCCCACCTAGCAAGTCCAAGGTCCCTGGTTCAATCCCCGGTAACCACATACAATACTGGCCGTGGTGTCTCATACCCACCAGCAATCAGTACCACATACCACAATGCTGAGTGTGGTAGCTCACGCCTGTAATCCCAGCACTCGGGAGGCAGAGGCAGGAGGATTCTTATGAGTTCAAGGCTTGCCTGGGCCACATAGTGAGCTCAGGGCCAGCCTGAACTACAAAGCAAGACCCTGTCTCAAAAAAAAAAATATAATTCAAACTCTCTACTTTTTCCTACCTTATCTACTCTACCAGCCAAGCTGTTCAGTAGATACACAGGTACACACACATTTTGCTAGGGTCCTTTGCTATCTGAGTTCTAGGGCAGAACTATAGCTGTCTAAATGCTAAAGTTTTTATAAACTAACTGTACGTCTGTATCTCTGAAGCACCAGATCCATGGTTTTGACCCAGAGAAAGAGGAAGGGCAATTAACAGTTTTCCTACCAGTAGGTGTGAGTTGGATCCTCTATAAAATGACTTATTTATCCTTCTTAAAAATAAAAGATAGAAAAAACATTCAACCTGAATTGAAAAATCAGTTAACCAAGGGGGAAAAATTTTTTAAAAAATGATTCAAAGAGTATTCACTGCGTCCATTAAACATACTTTTTAACATATAACAACCAGAGATAAAAACAACTTGAAGAGTATTGCAAGTATTCTGCTCCTACGAGCACTCACTGTGTTGAATGTGTGCTCTAATCTGTTACCTCTCCAAAATATCAGTTATTAACAAGACTGGAAGAGGTATTCACTCTGGTCTAAAACCAGAACCTAAGACCTGTTAAGCTTAGTTAAGTTCTGACTGTATATCACCCCATCTCAAATAACTATAAATTGTAGTATTTCCCATCAACATAATAAGGGTAGTACTATGTTCAGTAAGGCTATATCCTACTAAGAGTTACCAAAGACTCTAGATCTGTGGCAATCAAATAGCCCCAAGGGACATATTCTTCTATTAAGCAACAAGGGGAAAAAAAGTAGCTTTTCTTATTTTAAGAGGAGAGTTACACTTGATATTTATAGCCCCATCAATCCAAAGAACTCCCCATCTTTCAAAGCAAGTAGCTTTTGAGTCCATGAATCACTTCACATCTAATTCAGCATCTTGAAAATAGACCATTACCTGGAAGGTGTCAGTGTCCAGAATAACAAATCAGTTTGCAAACCCAGGGAATTAGATGGAGAAATAGCATCCATATTTTACCTAACAAAAGAAGTGAGATGCTTGAATGTTTTTCCCATGAAGCCCAGGGAATTTCTCCTCACGGCCCGTGCTGAGACCCCTCAGAGAGCACCCAGCCAGTGCAATACACCAGGAGCAAGCCTGGGAGAGCCGGACAGCCACATCTCATTTTCCGAACACCCAACATTAAGTGAAAGGCCTTTGTCTATAGGAAAAAGAAAAATGGCTTTAGGGAGGGACTGGGCCTAAGTAAAGAAAGAACAAATGAAAGACACCAATTTCCATGCTCTTCAACTGGACACCAACTACATATTCTGCACAATCTCCTGAGACAGTCACTCCTCTTTCTCACCATAATCCCTTCAGGGGAAAAGCAGACCTAAGAAATGATGGATAAAAGAGAGGTATGCTTTTAGATTTAATAAAGCACATGCAATTCTTTCTCAAGACCATTAGAGGTATCTTATAGAAAAAAAAAAAAGAGTAACTTTCAACTCTGTTTGTGATCTGACCTGGTATAGATGCCACACCCATACTGACTATATATCTTAGTCTACACACCTGGCTGGTGGTGACTGTCATAATTACCACGCAGAGCTAATTCCTTTGGTTCTGAGGCCTTTCACAGACACCCTCCAACTATAGCTGGGCTTGTAGAGGTTGGGAGACTCTCAGGGTGCTGAGCAGTGCCAGCGGTACTGGGCCAGGCTGCTGTCCCCATCTTAGTGACAGGCTAATGGGCTCTATTATCCAAGACTAAGGAAAAAGTCTCCCCCTTTCCAACCCATATACAACCTTTCCCTCTTACTAACATTATGCCATGAAATGCTGCAGAATTGCTCTAAGCACAGAAAACGGATGAAAAGGCCTCTGGTTTGTGGGTGTGGTGGGGGATAAAATATGAGCACTAGAGGATCAAGCAGTCTGCTCCAGTGTCACCAGGGCTCTGTGCACAGGGACAACTACTTCTCCAAAATGCTGGAGCAAGTCCAGCCCTGACGTTCCTGGGGTCGCAGTTCCCTCACCACAACCCCTCCGCTCTTCAGTGGATGACGGTGCCTGCAGTGCCTGACGGACAGCAAAGTGCCGCCGAGGAGCAGAGGGAGGACAGCAGGAAAAGGGACCTGTCCACAGTGGGTAATATCAGCGACGGCAGAGAAGCATCGGGACAGTAGCAAAGTGTCTGAGACCACAGATATCAAGCAGTAGTTCTGGGGCCCTGGAATCCAACAAACAAGTATAGTTCTGAATATTCTGGTAAACAAATAAAACAGCAAATCAGTGGGCTGCTGGAAGGTACAGAACTATTCTTCTGTTCTATTTTAGGGCTGAGGGATATCTATTTGGAGTCCACACAGTCCAGACAGCCATGGAAACAGAGAGGTCCCTCCTGCTGAGTATTCTCTGGGACGTGTCAGTCCAACACTGGGGTAATCTTCATTACCCAAAGTGAAATGGCCGGACCTTCGCTAGAGGCCACACTCACAATGCTGTGTCGGTCCGGTCCTGGCAGACCTCAGTGCTTCTTGTCATCCTTCTGCGGCTGACTTCTTGCGGCCCCTATGTTGTTCCATACCTCTGTGTACATTAAGGTCCCAATGAAGACAAACACGGTGCCCAGCCAGTGCCAGAGAGTGAAAGGGTTCTGGAAGTACAAGATGGAGAAGATGAGGCTCACGAACTTGCGTAGCGTCACGACGAGTGTGACAGTGAGGGAGGCACATTCCGTCGTGAGGATGAACACACCCCGGATGCACACATACCTAGAGGGGTGGAGTTAAGGCCGTTTTCCAAAAGCTGTACTGAGGATGTCTGGTGTGGTTCTTGGCTTAAATTTTTACATTCTACCAAAAACGTGAGAATTTGCATGGCTGCTGAGGCTCCTGCTCACTAGAACACCCTACAGAACTGTCCCACCATCCCACTAACAGATCCCAACTTGAAACTACCTAAAAACAGCCCATACCCTTGCTTTGGATTGTTTTCATGATTATAACACAGGTCACCTCTGATGTAATGATAATATCTCATCCACCTTTACTTTGTCTTGTCCTTGGCTGCTCTGCCCCCTCTACTAAAAGAATTGTTTGGCAAACCCTAAGATGACTTCAAAGGAATGAGATTAGTGTCTTCTGTTTCACTATGTAAGAGACATATGATGAATTTAAGGCTATTCAAATTATTTACTAAATTAAATCTCTATTAATTTGGGATTTCTTTCAGAACTTTGTGGCATCTTGTGACAACTGGACATATACGTGAACACTGCAAAGCTCAGGTAAAAATCCCAGACCATTGGTGTCATATACCAGTTTGTAACAAATCAGTGGGCTCCTTTCACTTCCACAGGGAGCATTTCCTCCCTGCTTCCCCATGACTACTGACCTACTGTACCACCAGTCTCTTTTGTCTTCTGCAAAGATGCTTTCTGTGTGTATCTGTCTCTCACTTACTGCAGAAAAAAAATCAAGACAAAAACCAAACTCACTTCCTCACACTGTTAGAATAATAAACATTTCTATATCAAAGTAACAGAGGAGAAAACATAAATACAATAAAGAGATCCAAAGGATACTGTGTGATAACATTCATGAGCAGATAGAACCACATGATGGGGATTGTCACACCAATGACTGGAAGCTGATAGAGTTCTGCAAAGATTAAGAGGACATTGTTATATTACACTACCACCACCACCACCACCACCACCATCATCACCACCACCACCACCAGGGCTGAGGAGGAACCCAGGGCCTCGTGCATGCTAGCTGAGCCCCATTCCAAGCCCCAGCACCACGTTCTGATGAACAAACCTGCTCCCTATCTAACCACTAACAAGGAAGCAAGACCTGCCCTCACACTGCGCCAGCCTCACATGGAGCCCAGGCAGCCTGAGAGCAGCTCTGCCATCCACTGCAGAAGAGGATGAACTGAAGCAAGGAGGACCGGAATGCTGCCTGACCTCACTGGCCTCCAGTCCCTGTCGTATGTGCAGTACTATTTACTTGCATTCTCAAAACATTTAACGTTTTATGTTCAAGTGCAAGCATACAACTTCCAAAGCAAAAGAGAAGATTTGAAAATGTTCTTTTACTTGATTTGTAAATCAAGGAAAAGTGCCTACGAAAGCATTTGCTGCTGCAGCTCCTGATTAACAGCATTATCTCTATTCCTGGCAGGGAGACCGTCAGGGAGGGACAGGTCATTTAGACAAGAACGTGGAAAACAAACTATGACCAAGTCAAAGTAAATATGAGGCTCTGTCTTGGCAACTGGCAGGTAGTTCTACCATATAATCCTACACTCACCTGACTTATTGAATAGAACTGCTTGGTCATAAATATCAGAGGCCAAGAAGATGAAACCAGGAAGTGGAAGGGCATGCTGTGGGAAGAAACAGTACACAACTGTTCATATCACACTGAAGTTAAATGTGAAACATTACAGAATTATTACAGCAGTTTTACTATGACTAAAAGCTACATAAATTGCTTAATAAGTAAAGAAAAGGAAGTTAGAGTTACTAAGTTAAATGTGTCTGATGACCCTGTACATAAGACATTATATGGCATGACATCAACCCTAAAGTATGGTTCCTATCTTTGCAGAGTCTGATGCCATCATATACAAATCAAAGTAAAACATCCTTCCTCAAGAAAGGGGAACAGGAAACTTAAACACATAGCCATTCTGCCCAAAAGGATTTTCTATATTTTATTATTTTTGAGAAAGGTTAAACAAATATAATGGACTTTAAAATTACGAAGAAAGGAGAGGCAGATTTCAAGGAAATTTAAAAAGCCAGTGGGAAGGAGATATAAAGACACTACATGGCTAGGGAAAAAGAAATGAAGACAAGAATAAGAGATTGAAAAGGAAAAAGACACAGCACGGAAGACTGAGATACATGCTTACCCCTAACACCACAGTAAAAGTGAGTCACAGCTAATACTGAGAGCTACTATGAGTCTGGTATTGTTCTAAATAAAAGATTGAAACCAAATAAAATGCTCACTTTTAAAACTTTCTAGCCACATACCATAGCTCCAATTAAATCTCTCGGACTGCTTGTTTGCAACTGTGGTACAAAAAGTCAATGGTGCCAGGCGTGGTGGCTCATGCCTGAATCCCAGCACTCGGGAGGCAGAGACAGGAGGATTGCTGAATTCAAGGCTTGCCTGGGCTACATAGTGAGCTCAGAGCCAGACTGAACTACAAAGCGAGACCCTGTCTCAAAAAAAAAAAAGTCAATGGTAATGGGGGCTGGAGATTTAGCTCAGTGGTTCCAGTGCCTCGCAAGCGCAAGGTCCTGAGTTCGATCCTGGTAACCACATAGAATGCTGGGCGTAGTGACTCACGCCCACCAGCAATCAATACCACATACCACAGTGCCAGGCATGGTGGCTCACGCCTGTAATTCCAGCACTCAGAAGGCAGAGACAGGAGGATTGCTGAGTTCGAGGCTTGCCTGGGCTACATAGTGAGCTCAGAGCCAGCTTGAACTACAAAGCGAGACCCTGTCTCAAAAAAAAAAGGTCAATGGTAATGGAATCCCTGGGGAAACTGCACACCCTGAATTTAAGGAGCTAGGTTTGGTATATTCAATTGTGGAGAGAGGAGAAAGAGGAAAGTGAGAGGAGATGGCGATTGATCCATGGATGAAAACAAAGCACATACAATTACTTACACTCTTTCAGAGAAATAAAGCCTATCTGGGACACTTAGGCCTCTTGACCCCAACCTCCCCAAATTATCCAACAGACATGTGCCTGTACACATTCCCTTGGCCTGCTGTTTTGGGGATTCATTTTCCTCTTAAGTTTCCTGATTTCATGAGCAAGAAAGTAGCTGGTTAGGGTTGCCTGTCCCTTGGGGTTGCTCCTGGTTAACAGGCGTTTGGTGCATCTTGGTTGATGATGATCACATGTTACGGACAACCGTCTCTGACTGCACATCAGCTCCCTATCAAAGAGATGTCAGCCTGTGCATCTCAAGCTGTTTAGTGACAACAGACTGATCCTTCACCTACATCGGAAATTCACTTGAAATAACATATTATAATGCAGGAATTTTCAACTCCCCCAGATTCAAGAAGTAGCTTACATTATAAAATAAAGCCTCTTTGGAGTGCTTCCCAAATTGTTTGTACAGAGTCTCTTGGAAAATACCCATCCTTGCTGACATCAGAAGAGCAAAAGTCAGTGCCCCGATGCCTGTAAAACAAACATCAAGTTACAAGGTGCCCGCACTTATTAATTTCTAGACATTTTCTTAAAGAACATTTATTACTTATACTTTCATAAACCTTTCACTATAGAATATACATGAAATTTTAAAATAAAAATCACAATGCTACCATTAGTTTTCTATATAAATGTTTATGTGTATATTTTTATACCAGTGATATTTCATATATAATTTTATATCTTGCTTTATAAGGTTTTCCTGCATTTTTCCTTCAAATCTTTCATTAAATGGTTTCAAAAGTGTGATTTAATGACTGCACAGTATTTCTGTCAGATGGCTGTGACATATCTAAATGTCTTATGATCAGAATGGTTTGATTATTCCATTATTAAAATAAATATACATCATTGTACACAAATCTTTAAACAAAATGTTACATATTTCTTTAGTATGTAATCTTATAAATGGAATTACTGGATCCAAGATTATAGGCATTGTAAAAATTCAATATCAATATTTTTCTAAGAAGGCTATGTCAATGTATACTTCCAATACATGGTTGTCTAATTGCATCGTCAGCAGCAATGAGAATAATCATTTATCATTTTGCCAATATGATAAGGCAAAAATAAAGAACTATTACATTTTGAGTTTAATTTGTTCTCTGATAACCAGTGCACATGATGGTAAAATATTAGATGGCCATTTTTTTCTCCATGAATTATATGTTCATAATCTTTGCATATTTTTCTCCTTGGCTTAAAGTATTTTTCTAAAAGCTCATAAAGATCTTTCCATGTTAAAAACTGCATCCTACAGGGCTGGAGATTTACTTCAGTGGTTCTGGCACCTGCCTAGCAAGCACAAGGTCCCTGGCTCAATCTCCAGTAACCACATACTACAAGGCCAGGCATGGTGACTCACGCCCACCAGCAATCAGTACCACATACCACAATGCCAGGCATGGTGGCTCACGCCTGTAATCCCATTACTCAGGAGGCAGAAGCAGGAGGATTGCTGTGTTCTAGGATTGCCTGGGGTATATAGTGAGCTCAGGGCCAGCGTGAACTACAAAGCGAACCCTGTCTCAAAAACTAAAACAACAAAAAACAGTATCCTACAGCACAGCACCTGGCTATAAGCACAAGATCCTGAGTTCCATCCCCGGTACCCAAAAAGGAAAAGAAAAAAAAAAACCCAAAGAAATAAACAAATAAAACCCCTAGCATTCTACAAAGGTAAAGTTCAAAGCCAGGAAGTAAGGAGAACATAGTTCTTTCATTGCTATTTCTCTCCCACCTGGTCAGTGCCAATCCGTTCTTGTTATTACTGAAAGAATTAGAAAATAGTCCCCTCTCCAAATCATACAAGCTAAGGACAAGCCTCTACACAAGTTGTCTAATTAATTCCACACAGAGATACTTATATTTTAAAAATTTCCCAGGAGATTCTAATGATCAGTTAGATTTGGGAACACTGCCATATGGAGCAGCTAACCTACAAAGAAACTAAATCTAAGACTTAGAAATGGTCCCTTGGCAATTTAAACAGCCATTGGCTCTAATGTGCTCTTTCTTTGCATGATGCTTCCACTTAATAAAGGTAATGAAGAAATGCATAAGACCCCATGCACTGCTTTTAAAATGTGTGATGGACAAGGAGACACTTCTTTCTAGGCCATGGGCAACCAGGAAAAACAGGGATCCATGTTGCACAACACACCTCTTGAGCAGGGGACATTGTCTTCTCTCATTTTTTGAACACTAAGGTTCAGAGATATATAATCCCAGGTGCCCCTTTCTTCCATGGCATAATTTGTTTAGCTGAAGTTTCTTGCCAAGAAACATCTCCCTTAGGAGAAAACCAAGCAAACAAAACTGCAGAAGCAATTAGCTTTATTGTAATTACTGTACTTGCCTAGTAACCACCATGCAAATGCCTGGAATCCATCATTCTCACTCACGCTGGACTGGGAAGTCTAGGAAATAAGAAAATATACTAGGTACAAAGACCAGAACTACATGAAATGTGGTGAGATACAAGGCAAATATTTATGTTACCCATTTCTCTCCACTCTACTCCTTCAGAGATGTAAGTCCTTCTATAGTATTACAGGAACAATTACGATTTATTATTAATCAGTGCCTGATAACAGGGCCTTAATGGCAATTAGTGAATATAAATGATTTGTGAGCTGATTCTTACCACCTGCTTTGCTGACATGAAAGTGCAAATAAATATTCCTACAGACACCAGAGCAATGGAGGTATATTTGAATATACTGTATCTGTAAAAAAAAAATAGATACATAAGAATACCTTAGCAAAGCACAGATCACATTTCCAAATGATATTTCAAGTCAGACATGAATCACTAAAATGTGACAAAGACAGTAACTTCCTAGAGTCCACATAGCTATGTACATGAGGGAAATAGGACCCTAATTAGTTTCTAAAACATCTTTCTTTGGGGTTGGTTAAAATGGTTTATCAGAAAACAAAAATAGAGTGAGATATGGACCAGAAATAACACTGCACTGTACTCTCAAGAAACCAAATGTGAGCCTGACCGAGTCTTAACTGGTATTTATAGCTTTTCTTGTCTCAGAAGAGTTCAATCCTAAGTCATTAGATACCCACCATGCAAGAAAGAAAGACTGTGAAGTACAAGCCGAATTCAGCCGTCAGGAAATTATTAAATTGCCCCTTCTTTGAAGAAGATATTTTTTAAAAAACTTATTTGACAGCATTTTTCACAGAACTAGAGAAGACAATCCTAAAATTTATACAGAATCAGAAGAGGCCCAGAATAGCAAAAGCAATCTTGGGAAATAAGAACAAAGCAGGAGGCACCATAATACCTGACTTCAAGCTATACTACAAAACAACAGTGCTAAAAACAGCATAATACTGGCACAAAAACAGACACGGGGATCAACAGAACAGAATAGAGGATGTCATAAGATCCTTCGACACATTCAGCTATTTGGTTTTTGACAAAGATGGCAAAACATACACTGGAGAAAACATAGCTTATTTGACAAATGGTGCTAAGAAAACTGGCTGTTTGTAGAAGTTTGAAGTTAGAGGGGTATACTAAAATCAAAATGGATCAAAGATCTAAACATTAAAATGGAAAGATTGAACTTATGGAAGATATAATAGGTAAAACATTTGAAGTCATAGATGTAGGCAAGGACTTTCTCAACGGAACTCCAAATACACAAGAAATAACAACAAGAATCAAATGGGATTATGTCAAATTAAAAAAAAAACTTCTGTACAGCAAAGCAATCAGTGAAATTTCCCAGATTGTATGTGCTGTCCCCCCGAGTCCCTTCCCCTTGACAGTGAGGGGTGAGGTCAGAATGTGAGGCTGACTGAGCAGCTCTATGTTTATTTCATTTTAAACAATTTAAACAGACACACGTGGCCAGTGGTAACTATACCACATAGGAAGCTCTGTATTAATTGGCTTTATAGGTTAGCGTGGTACTAAAGATTCAGTGATGACAACAGCCAGTCAGTTCCACACAGAGAAGATGCCAGTCCAAAGCCACAGGTGAGGTCTTAGCCCTGGCCAACTGCCTCAGGAAACAGCATCATTTTTAGACAAAAAAAAAAAAAAAAAAAAAAAAAACCTAAGAAATAACGTAGATGGCCAAGAGCAAAGTTACCATCACTGTGGGCAAAGGAATCCAATTGACATTTCTACGGATGGTTAATGCAGGATATCATTTCTACACATAAAATAGGAAGGATACTGCTTACCTTTTCTTCAGAATGATAATTCCTAGAATCATGTTGGCAATAAGAGAGCCCTGTAGGAGGAGACCACAGTGACAGAATTGTAATGCATAGGAAAGAAAATAAAATTCAAGGTGAATATGAATCTGCACACAAGGAAAAGCATGAATGAAGGAGGCGAGGGTGGACAATCAATAAGATTCAGTTGTTCTTATAATGGCAAAAGCCTAGACCATAAAAAATTTATTATATGAAATAATACAACTTTTTAAATACGACAGTAAGAATAAAAATTCCTGATTTTCAATAGCTGGTCATAGTTGAAGTTATGGCCAATAGGGATAAATAATACCACAAACCTTTTTTGGTCAACCCTTGTGCCTGTCTCATTTCTAAGACTTTGAATATGTTTTCCTCCATGTCCAGTCTTAATGAAAAGAGTTATCCAAGTATCCCTCTCTCCTCTGGGCAAGTGTCAATCAACCAACAAATGTTTACTG
The DNA here is from genome assembly GCA_004025085.1 of Thryonomys swinderianus. Lineage (NCBI taxonomy): Eukaryota > Metazoa > Chordata > Mammalia > Rodentia > Thryonomyidae > Thryonomys > Thryonomys swinderianus. Next base: position 22,464 of record PVIC010021344.1, read on the forward strand.
AAAGTCTTCTTCTACATGTTCAACATCTTGAAGGTCACCTTAATAACTAAATTAGCTCTGCAAATCTTTTCAGAAACAGCACATTCAATCTTACAAAAATCTGCTGCAATCCTATCTAACTACCCCTTTGAAATTATCCCTGCTCCTCTGGAAATTGTTCTCTATATACTAAATATGCCCAGATCCACCAGCATACTTAGATAAATGAAAAAAAAATCATACTGTTTAAGAAGAAATAGTCTTCCTCCAGAATTTCTTTTTATTACTTCAACTTTGCTTAAAAGAAAAAAATCAGAAACAAGGGGTACAGGCTAAGTAACCCTAATCTGAAAATTGTATGCTCCAAACTCCAAAAGTTTTTGAGCCCCTGTGTGATGCCATAAGTAGAAAATTCCATACTATGAAACCTAGTTTTACAAAAAGAATTATTAAAACTATTACATAAAATCTCCTTCAGGGTATATATGTAAGTTTTGTATGAAAATACATAAATTCTATGTTTAGATTGGGTCCCATCCTCCAAGCTATGTCACTATGTATATACAAATATTCCAAAATCCAAATCATTTCTGTTCCCAAGCATTTCAGTTTTCAGATAGGGACACTTAACCTGTACTTATTTTATATCCCAAAAATAAGTGTAATTTTTGGTGTAAGAAACAAGAAATAAGTTAAATAACATACTAGCCATCTTAAATATAAAATCACTGAAATGAATGAAAGTGAGGGTAGAATTTGTTTCCCAGAAAATTTCCATTTTGTTAATCACTCCTTAGATTACAGGTAATAAAAGTCCACACAGGTTGTGAACTTTGTAGCCAGGCCGGCCTTGAACTTGTCATTCTCTTGCATCAGCCTTTCGCGCGCTGAGATTAGAAGCGTGCTCCACCATACCTGCCTTTTGCAAACCTATTGCTATCCCTGAGACTTGGCTTGTTAGAAGGCTTTTCTAGTTTTTCCAACTGTTCACTCTACTTAATTAAACATTTCAGAGAAACATGCACAGGGGCGAGCAGCACTTACAGATCTAAATATCATATGCAGGGGCATGGCAATGTTAAGGTTCAGGGCATAGTTGTTCACCACACTGACAGTGAAGAACATGGTTACCATTACAGCGTAGTACCTGAAATACAGACAGAACAAATCACACAGAATCTAGTATTACAGGACCAAAAAAGCATAGGAAGATAAATATATTTTTGGCCTAAAAAACTGCTCATTTAGTCTATATCACTATAATCATATAAATACTATGTACGTATAAAATTACTTCATAAAGCCAAACATGGAAAAATTAGAATTAAAGAATGTTTAAAGAAACATGTTATTTTAATTTTTTCAAGTATATATAACAACTTAAAACTATTTTTTAAAAATAACCACAGATATTTATATATAACCATAGAGTATTTTTTAAAGTGAACGGTTAAGTCTTATTAGTTCTTTTACATAATTCTGAAGAAGACTCTGAAGAACTTGAAAATGGTAAATTCATTCAAATATCTCCACTATATACTATTTTTAGTATATGTGCTGCCGAAGCGAGCACTCCACTATATACTTTTTATACTTTTATTTTACTATTTCTAAAGAAAAAATTTGCTGAGTCAAGGCTTACTTTTACCCACAACAGTTAAAATTATCATACATTCTGAACCAGTGACACCCAAGTGAATAAAGATAATCATGTGACTTGTATAGATTTATATTTAAAAACAGGGTTCATGTTACTTGAGATTTTATAGATCTAAAATTACAATAAAACAAAAACTAAAAGAAACTATAATAAACATAGGAACTTAGAAGATAAAAGGATACAAATGAACATAAATTTTGAACAAACAAATGAATTTATCTAGCAAATATTCAAAGCATTTTTCATATAGATTAGTTAAAATTAGTTTGCCATGTTTTTATAGGTTAGGAAGGATGGAATATTAGCAATTTCATGGTTCGACCTAATATATTAATAAGAGAAAAATTTCTAAAATAACTGGGTAAAGAACGCAGGGCAAAGGTAGATAAATAGTTCCATACTCTCCATGAAATGTTGATCTTTGAATGCAGCTTCCTAATTATTTTCCTCTTCTACACATCTGAAGAATATGAAAACACTAAATTCTATATAATCTTCTCTGAGAAGACCCTATTCTGTGTTGTGGTTAGTTGTGAGCTACACACCACAAATCCACAAAGCAAAGACTAAACTATGAAAGTCTAGAAAGTCTGAGGAAGCTTGACAAGGAACAGAGCATACTATATCATCATGCAAAATAGTGAGCAACCGCTGCTTTATCACTTCCAAGTAGTATCTCTAGTGATTTTCCCAAAGTTTTGGTCTTGTCTTGAAGAGATGCCACTGAGAGATAAAGACAGTTCATCAAGGTCTTTCAGGATAATTAATTCAACTAAACCACCTGGCTGCCTACAAAACACTGCCTAGAAAGCCATTATGAGGATGAATGACATGAACACATTCTGATTATGGCTTTACACACAGAAAAAAATAGAGCCTCACAAGCAGTACACACACACGGGAGTAAGGTTTTTAGGGCAAGATCAGGGCAGGTGGGATTTCTGGGTTCTACTCTGAACACCACACCCACCACAGAGAGTGGGGTACTTTAAACAGTAGAAGTTAAAGGGGACAAAAGCAGGGAGGTAGCCAGCTAGGATATACTACATTAAGTTATAGTGATACTGAGTATCTTCCTGATCCAGGCCAGTGGCTGGGGGAATGAGATGAGTTAGTGGTAGGAGACAGGAAAACATCAACAGAATTAGAAACTGTTGAGGCTCCTTATACAGATGAAAATGCTGGTCAGCAGAAGCAGCAGACTTCACGTAGATAGCAAAACCAATGAGAACCAAAAGTATATTCAGAGTACTTAGCACTGCATTAAGAAACCTGAAAGTGCAGTATTAGTATCAAAATTCAGCCAGATTTCTATAGCAGGTAGTTCAGGGATGCAGCAAAAGAATACCAACAAGGGTGGGCTTTGAGTACTTAAATATATTCACACAGGACAGTCACTCTCCAAAGGACTATGTGACACTACTCTCCTAAGCACACAAAACTGGAAGGTTAGCACTTTTCACTCAAAGCAAGAATGCTACACTATTTACTGTAAGAACTTCCTGTTTTCCACTTGGCCCATGAAAAGTAATGCACGTTTGGATCAAAAGGTACAAAGGCCTGGCATCAACAACTTCAACTTAGTTTGCCATATGTTTTCTTTTAAGTGATGTGAAACTCACATAACATACCATTTACCATGTTAAAATGAAGAATTCAGTGATAGTACATTTCCAGTATTGCCTATATCTACTTCCAAAAGCTAATTGTTTTTAAACATATATCCTAGTCCTTTTGACTGAGTCTCTATACTGCTTACACACACACACACACACACACACACACACACACACACACAGTGTTGTCTTCAGCACATTTATTTTAAATGTTGCATTCTAAAAATAGGCTCCTAGACTTTCACAATGCATTAAATTCATAAAATGAATTGTCCCACTGCTATCTTTGAGATAAATCTTATAGAAAAGGATGTTGCATATTCCTTTTATCCAGGTGCCATCTCTAGACTTTCTTAAAAGGAACATAAGCTAGAAGAGACTTCAATGTGCCATACCTTATTGGGATGGCGGGTGGCTTCCTTCCCAAATCAGCTTCAAAAAGAAAGCCTTCCACAGCAATAAATAAAAATTGTGCAAATGTCACGATGTTCCCACATCCTGGATGCTTCCTATATAAGGAATAACAAGAAAAAATAAGGCACAGAAACTGAGATAAAGGACACAAAAATGTGCTACATTTACAGTTCCAGAGTAATAGGAAGAATAGATTTCTATTTCCCACTGTCTGTCTGTATCTTGCTTTTCACATCCCATGGATCGTGCACACTTCCTATTATACCTTCAGAGAATGTCAAGACTTTCTTGTTCACTCTTCACTAGGTTTAGCAGGCCATGTGTGAGAACTACTCTGCCTTACAACTGCTTGAGCACAGCTTTCCTAGTAAACCATAGGAAACTGGTCATATGTTCCTCCTGGGATCCTCACTTAACCCAAAGGCCTTTAGTTAGAAGCCTGCTCAGCTAGGGAGCAAATCCCAAGAAAAGAAATATGCTGGAAATTATGCTGCAATTATCTCTCCTGACCAGGTGGCAATAGGAATATTTAATATAGTATCCCCAATGGCAGAAAAACCAGTTCTTGGGATGGGGTTGGATATTACTTTTTTTCCAAGTATTAGGCACAGTTACATGTATCTGTACTCAAGGCAGCAAACAGTATATCCAATGGAAGAATGATTATGAAAAATCAGGGATTGGAGCCAGCACATTTAAAAAGAATTGAGAAACGCGGCTGTAGTCTACTATTCCCCATGACCCTTACCCATGTATGAATTTACTAGGTACTCGACAGCTGTCTGTGGCATTCAGCTGCTCCTCTTCAGTGATCTATGTCAACAGTTGAGGAATCTTCCTCAGGGACTACTAAGAACACCTTTACAAAGGAGAAAGATTTCTTCTGGCTGGCTGTGGATGGCCTATGGAATGGGAAACGCTGATGGTTTTCTTGAGCTTGCCCTCCATTCAGCTCTGCTCAGTCCCTGGAAAAAGGACCAAGTAGGCAGCACCCAGAGCTCCCTTAACCCCAATATGCACATTCTGTCTTCACATCTTAACCAAAGACTTTTATCTAAAGTCAGGGGATACAGGGATTTAACTGCACTATCCCATGTTAATACAATGCTACTTAACCAAAAAGAACTCCACTCATTACTGGTGGTATAATATTAAATAATAATGCCAAAATATAAGCATTCTTAGATATACCCACCATTCATTAGACAAGCTCAGACACAAGCCATTCTCGCAGCGAGCCAGGGTGACCACCTGAAGCAGATCTTTCACTACTCTTAAAGCTCTGCTGCCTGTCAAGGTTTTCTAGAAATGGACTGGTTTAGATGCAACTTAACAATTTCTCTTCAAACATGTTTTTTGTTTTATCAAAGGGATAAGGCTAAATGTTGCATAAGTTGGGCTGGGGATTTAGTTCAATGATTCCGGCACCTACCTTTCAAGCACAAGGTCCTGAGTTTGATCCCCAGTAACCAAATACCACAATGCCGGGCATGGTGGCTCATGCCTGTAATCCCAGCACTCGGGAGGCAGAGGCAGGAGGATTGCTGAGTTCAAGGCTTGTCCGAGCTACACAGTGAGCCTAGGGCCAGCCTGAACTACAAAACGAGGCCCTGTCTCAAAATAATAATAATAATAATAATAATAACAATAATAATAATAATAATGTTGCATAAGTCCATAAATAATCTTTAAGACATTTATCTCATTCAAGGAGTTAAGTAAAACCATCAGCTTAACTACGAAGGCCAAGGTAAAGAACTTTAATCAAGATGTCCCTAGTACAGCTCTTGTCCTATGGGCTGTTCCTTTTAAACCTATAAACTGGAAGAGGCGCACCTTCCCAGTTTTGCTTTCATTGGCCTAGGAAAGAACGCTGGAATTCTGCACTTTGAAAAGCTTCCCATGATCCTAAGGTGCAGCCCGAGTTAGTAAGCATTCATTCAGGTAGGGGAATGGGCTGAGCATGCATGGATGCATGCATGAATGAACATATGTGTCACAGGCACACATAATTTTCATGTGCAGATGTAGAACTACTGCGCGCCACAGCACTCGCCAAATGACCTGTCTCTTCCATTAATCTACTTATCTGAGTTCACTTTTCTGATCTCTAAAATGGGAACAGCTTTAGTGCCCACTTCACTGGTTTATTGTAGAGTAAATAAGCTACTTCCTGAAAGGCACAGTGACTATCACAGAGTGAAAAAGCCAAGAGAACCACAATGATGGCCAGGAGGTAGGACCTTGTCTATTGGAAGGTCTTCATTCTAGGAACAGCAACCTTTTAAATACCTGACTCATTTTTCACATCTTTAAAACGAAAATGACATACTATTGTCGTAATAGGAACTCAATGAGAAAATATTCACAAAGTGCCAAGCAGGACTGAGTCCAAAAAACAAATCAAAACGTTCCTTGTTTTCCCTTTCTATTTTCTCTATCAAAAGCTTGGAGCAATTCAATTTAAGAACAAGTATCAAGAACCTATTTCCTAGTCAGAGTTTAATTTCAAGGAACTCCCAACATGAATAATAACTGTTCCTGTCCTCAACAGATGACAATGGCATGACAGAAGCAAATATGAGGCATAAAAGAGTAAGGATCCAGTCCCATAGT
>PVIC010021345.1:0-27500 GCA_004025085.1 Thryonomys swinderianus
GCCCATGTTACGCATTTTCTAATATACATGTTCATACATTTCTCTAGGGTATATATTTACAAGTGAAACTTCTAATCCATAGAACATACATATCTTACTGGATATGGGGGGATGCATGGCTGTAAGCCCAGCTACTCAGAAGGCTGAAGCAGAAGGATCCCAATTTTGAAGTTATCCTGGGCAACATAGTGAGGCCATGTCTCAAAATACAAAGTGCTGCAAGTGTAGCTACAGTAGAGTGCTTGCCCACTATGCATGAGGTTCTGGGTTCAATCCCCAGGACCACAAACAAAACAACTATAGCAAAAACTGGCTAGCTTCATTTATTATTGTTTTTTTGTTTTGTTTTGTTGTTTTATTTTGTTTTGTGGTACCGGGGATCGAACTCTGGCCCTTGTGCTTCTAAGGTAGGTGTGGTACCACTTGAGCTAAGTCCCCGGCATTATTATTGTTATTTTTTACATTTTAACCTAGTTATTTTTAATCCAATGATATCTACATTCCTATAAGCAGCATGTAAGTTTCCACATTTTCGTGTACTTACAAGCACATTGTATTGTTACATTTCTTAATTTTTGCCAAACTGGTGCTTTTGTAGTGGTTTCCTAATATAGTTTTAATCTGTCCTTGCTTGTGAATGCAATGGATACCTTTTAATTACATCTATTAACCAGTTGTAAGAGATTTCAAAATCCTTTCCCCTTTCCAGACCTACATCTTCTGTCGGTTGAATGTCTTAAGAATATTTATTTCCTCTGTATTGTTTCACATATTATAATGTCTTTTGATAAACCAAAGCCCCTGATTTTAATATAGATAGATGTTACAACCTTCTCTTATATGGTTAATGCTTTCTTGTATAGGATTCCTTAAGATATTTTTAGAAACATTTCAAGCTCATGAAGATAGTCTTCTATAAGATAGTTTACTACCTTCCACACATTTAGTTGTTTTTCTTTTCATGTGTTGACTAATATCAATCAATTTAGATTAGGTTTTGTGGAAAGTATGAGGTAGAAATCCACTTTGAAGCTTTCCTACATAGATACCTAATTGTCCAGCACCGGAAAGACTGTCTGTCCTCTTCCCAGTATTCTGTAGGCCACTCTCTTCCATAAATCACACAAGGACTTTCACATAGGCTGGTGCTTGGGCTCTTGGCCTCCTTCAAGGGTTTATTCATCTATCCTTATGCAAAGGTCACGTTGCCTTACTGATTATGAATTGTGATATTAGAGCAATACTTTCTCCAACCTAGTTCTTCTTCAAACATGTATTGGTTATTTCTGAGCACTTGTATTTTTATATAAGGGTTAAAATCATCCTGTGAGATTTTTTTTCTAAGTGTTGAGATTTTTTTAAATGTTTTTTTAATTGAATTCTTTATTGGTACAGTTTATATACATCTCAAAAATCACATATAACATTGGGAAATTTGTACCAGTATATGCCACAAGTTAATTCTCATTTTTACCCATATCCCTACCCACCCCCCCTCCTCCCCCCTTTATACATGCTCTTTTATTTTCTTTCTGTATCATATTTATTCCTTCCCCTCATCACATTCCCACACCAAATTCCCTATAGAAATATTCCACTCTATAAAAGCTGTCCTTCTTTCTAGAACTCATTTGCATCTACAGGTGTTCATGCCAAAGAGAAGATCTGGAAATTGTCTATCTGTGATCTATTGATTTCACTTAGTATATCCTCCAGGTGTCTCCATTTGCACCTAAATGGATCGATCTTGTCATTCTTTAAGGCAGAGTAATACTCCATTTTGTAAAAAACCACATCTTTTTTTTTTTTTTGAGACAGGGTCTCACTTTGTAGTTCAGGCTGGCCCTGAGCTCACTATGTCACCCAGGCAAGCCGCTGCAAACTCAGCAATCCTCCTGTCTCTGCCTCCCGAGTGCTGGGATTACAGGCGTGAGCCACCACACCCGGCATTGTGGTATGTGGCATTGATTGCTGGTGGGCGTGAGTCTCCATGCCCAGCATTATATGTGGTTTCCGGGGATCGAACTCAGGACCTTGCGCTTGCGAGGCAGGCGCCAGAACCACTGAGCTAACCCTCCGGCCCTAAGTGTTGAGATTTTTATTATGCTTACACGCAATTTATAGATGTATTGACAGAGTTCACATCCAATCTGAGTCTTATAGTCTATCAGCATTGTAAAAGACATGTATTTAAAGTCTTCTTTAATGTCTATTAACCTTTAGAAGTTTTCACACCTATCTTATTGTTATTAACAACTTGATACTTTTAATGAATTTGCATATAATTTTTTAATAATTTTCTTACATAAGTGCTGTTTCTTCTAATTAAATTTTTGAGATGACTGTGGAATCCCATGCAGTTATACTGAAAGATCCCTCCACTGGTAACATTTTTGTTGTTGTTGTTTGAGACAGGGTCTTGCTTTGTAGTTCAGGCTGGCCCGGAGCTCACTATGTAGTCCAAGCAACCCTCAAACTCAGCAATCCTCCTGCCTCTGCCTCCCAAGTGCTGGGATTACAGGTGTGAGCCACCACACCGGGCATTGTGGTATGTGGTGCTGGAGATTGGATTTGGGACCTTGCACTTGTGAGGTGGATGCCAGAACCACTGAGCTAAATCCCTGTCTCTCCACTGGTAACATTTAACAAACTTAGAATACAATATCACAACCAGATTTTCATTGCAACAAAAATCACTCATATTGCTCCTTTATAAACATATCCATTTTTCTTTCAACCCATTTCCTTCCTTAACCCCAGCAACCAAAAATCTTGTCTCCATTTCTATAATTTATCATTTCAAAAGTACTATAATAAATGGAATCATGAAATATATGTAATATCTTTAGAGATTCACTTTCTTACTCATCATAGTTCTCTAGGTTTTTCACCCAAGAGGTTATAGATCAACAGTTTTTTCATTTTGCTGCTGAATAGTATTCCATGGTATGAAGATACACTGCTTAACCATTCATTCACTGAAGGGCACCTGGACTGTTTTCAATAGTTGGCAATTACAAATATAAATTTATGTGTGAACATAAGCTTTCACTTCTCTTAGATAAGGGTTCAGACTTGTAATTGTTAGGTCACACGATAATGGCTTATTTGATTGATTATAGTACTGGGGATTAAACCCAGGGCTTTTGCCCTGAGCTATAGCTCCAGCCTCTTTTTATTTTTTATTTTGAGACAATCCCACTAAAATCGCTAATTTGAATTACTCCTGTCTCAGGCTCACAGAGTGCTGGGATTGCAAATGTGCAGCATTATGCCTAGCACTTGTTTGACTCTTTAAGAAAATGACATTTTCCAAAGTGGCTGTACCATTTTACATTCTTACCAGCAATGTTTAAGGGATCCCATTTCAAATGTTAAACCAGACTTGTGTGTCTGGGATAATATTATTTGATTATGGTATATATTTTGCATATTGAAGTCTGTTAATACTTTAAGGATTTTTTTGGGATTGATGAAAAATATCGATCTAAAATTTTCTTCATTTTTGTACTGTTGTCATTTTGATAGAAGAAGAATATTAACTTCACATGATAATTTGGAATATATTTTCTTTTCTTATATTTCCAGGAATATATGTAGATTTATGTAGAACTGACATGTTTTAAATGTGTCTTTTAATTCTTCAGTGAAACCATCTGTAACTGGAGATTTTCTTTTTTAAGTTTTAAAATTATAAAATAAATTTACTTAATATTTACAGAGCACAGTTCTACATATTCTTTATTTCCCTTGCATAAAATGTAGTACTTTCCTTTACATTTTTACCTTTTCTCATTTATAATTCTCTTAAATATTTTTCCTACTTCATATTTTTATAGACACATAAAACAATACTTCAACCTTCAAATATTTAGAAGACTCAAAAGAAGTCTATTGTATTTATCCATTTTATTGCTTACTATGTTCTTTCTTTTATTTGAGTATTTGAGTTTCTTTCTATTATTTCCTTCCTGTTAAGAGAATTTCCTTGAACTGCTCTTTAAGGGTCAGGCTTCTCACCAATGTCTTTTAGTTGCTCTTTATTTGAGAATATCTTTTTTTTTTTTTTTTTTGAGACAGGGTCTCGCTTTGTAGTTCAGGCTGGCTCTGAGCTCACTATGGAACCCAGGCAAACCTGGAACTCAGCAATCCTCCAGTCTCTGCCTCCCAAGTGCTGGGATGACAGGCGTGAGCCACCACGCCAGGCACTGTGGTATGTGGTATTGATTGCTGGTGGGCGTGAGTCCCCACGCCCAGCATTGTTTGTGGTTACCGGGATGGAACTCAGGACCTTGCGCTTGCGAGGCAGGTGCCGGAACCACTGAGCTAACCCTCCAGCCCCTATCTGAGAATATCTTGATTTGATTTTCTCTTTGTTTCTGAAGGATATCTTCACTGGAGTATAGTGGGATTCTGAGTTGATAATTTTTTTTCAAGTACTGGGGTTAGAACCCAGGGCCTTGGGCATGCTACACAAGCCCTCTACTGCAGCCACATTCCCAACTCTTTAAAAAAATCTTATACTGAGACAAAACGACAAAGCCTTGCTAAGTTGTTCAAAAGTCCTCAAAGTTTCAGTTCTCTTACCTTACCTTACCAAGTACCTGGGGTTATAGGCACCATGACCAGGGACAAAGGTTTTCTTCAGTACTTGAAAAAATTATGTCAGTTCCTTCTGGGCCTCCATAATTTCCAATAGAATATCCTTCATCATTGGAATCATTTTTCTCAGTAAGTAAAGTGGCCGTTCCCCTTCACTGTTTTTAAGATTTTTTTTCGGTCTTTAGTTTAGAGAAATTTGATTATTGTGTGTATTGTGAATTTTTTTTGGATTTATGTGGCACTCCTTTGTGTTTTCTCAGCTTCCTGAATCTTTAGGCTAAGTCTATGGCCAAATTTGGAGTTTTCAGCTATTATTTCTTCAAGTTCCTTTATAGGCAGTCTTCTTTCCATGATTTTTATTATAGTTCTATAGATTCCCGAGTTTTATTCTTTTTTTTCTTTTTTCCTATTTTGTCTTTTCTGTTTTTCAGGTTAGGTAATTTACATTGTTCTTCCTTTTCTTGAATGATTTCTTAGCTTTTTTTTTTTTTTGTAGTTACTAGAATTGAACTCAGAGCCTTCACAATGCTCCATCCTCAACACTTTTAACTTTTTTTCTTTTTTTTTGAACAGGGTATCATTATGCTGATTTACCTAGACTGGGCTCAACCTTGCAATCTTCCTGCCTCAGCTTCCCAAGATGCTAACATAAATGTGTGCACATCTCCAACTCCCATTATTTTATTCTATTATCTGTCAGTTCCAAAATTTCTATTTGGTTCTCTTTACACTTCCTGTTTTTTAAATAGATTTGTCTATCTTTGTTGAGACATGAAAGTTTTAAAGGCTGTGTCATACTCGTATTGGCATATTTTGATTATTTATTTTCTTCCCTATGAAATCTTTCTAGTTCTTATTATAGGAATTTTTTTGACTGAAACCTAGAAATTTTGAGTCATAAGTTATGCACTTGCAATCTTCTTTAAAACTTTTGCTTGTCTCTGTGAGTCATTCTCCCAGAGGAGGAATTAGTGGCATCTTATTTCCTTCAGGTGAAAGGAGTCCAGATTCCTCACTCAAGATCTGCCAATACTAGGAAGGGAGGCTTGTACCTCAGTGCTACTGGGTGGGGTCAGGAGTTCCCGTCCTTGTGTCTGGGAAAGGGAGGGTTGCCTCGTCACTGCTGGGTGGAGGTAGAAGTCACACCTCCCTCACATACTCTTGCTGGTGCCCTGTGTAAATGTGCAGGGAGTGGTGGTCTTCATTACTGATGGGGTGAGAGCCCTCTTTGGCTATCTGGCATCACACCTGCAAATGTCTGGGAAGGTGGAAGTCTAAGATCCTGCTTATCTTTGCTGTGATGGGATCAGTTTTTCTATGGTGTATGACTATTGTGGCACAGTTACCAAGTTTTCTGTGTTCTTTAGCTTATCATTTCTTTCTTGGTCATTTGGCTGAAAAGGCAGATATTGTGGTGTTTTTTGTTTTTGTTTTTGTTTTTTTGAGACAGGGTCTCGTTTTATAGTTCAGGCTGGCCCTGAGCCCGCTATGTAGCCCAGGCAAGCCTCGAACTCAGCAATCCGCCTGTCTCTGCCTCCTGAGTGCTGGGATTACAGGCGTGAGCCACCATGCCCAGCACTGTGGCATGTGGCATTGATTGCTGGTGGGCGTGAGTCACCATGCCCAGCATTCTATGTGGTCACCAGGATCAAACTCAGGACCTTGCGCTTGCGAGGCAGGCACTGGAACCACTGAGCTAAATCACCGGCCCTGTGGTGTTTTGTTTTTTGTTTTCATGTTTTCTGTGCCCATTTACATTTCCAGGTTGCCAGTTTCTCTAACACCCAGTCTGGGAAGAAGAAAATGCAGAGATCTTGTCTTCAAGATCTGAGGTCTCTAACCCGTCCACCATCCTTTCCACACTTGTCTGAATTTTATGTTTTTTTATATGTATAATATCCCCAATATTAAATTTTAGTAGTGAGAACAGGGAAAACTGTCTACTTTGTCTTTCAGAAGCAGGTAGATACTCATTTTGTATATGGATTTATATCCAAGTATTTTGCTAAGTTATATTAATTCTGATAAGAAATTATTCCTTATTGAATCTATTCTGTAATATTATCATGCACAAATAATAAGGTTAGGGTTTTTTGTTTGTTTGTTTGTTTGTTTTTGGTATCCAGTATTGAACTCAGGACCTTGTACTTGTGAGGCAGGCACCAGAACCATTGAGCTAGATCCCTGGCCCATGACAGATTTGTATGTCTTCCTTTAACATATATCTTGTATCTCAGGTTTGTTAAGTGAATTGTCACAGATTTTATGTGTTTGAAATATCTTTTAGAAATTGAAATAAAGGGGCTGGGAATCTAGCACAGTTGGTACCACACCTACCTTGGAAGCTCAAGGGTCAGAGTTTGATCCCTGGGATGATAGATAGATAGATAGATAGATAGATAGATAGATAGATAGATAGATAGATAGATAGATAGATAGATAGATAGATAGATATGAAACATTTTTTTTTCTTTTCCAGTACTTTGAAGATATTGTAACATTGTCTTCTATCTTGGATTGCTTTTCCTGAGAACTCTATTGTCATGTGTATTGTCTGTTGCTTTTCCTTTTTCATTAGTTCCCATCAATATTTTATTATTATTTTTGACTTTTAGCAATTTCTTAATTATGTCTTTAGTTTCTTTTCTTTTCTTTCTTTCTTTTTTTTTTTTTTTTGTGATACTGGGGATTGAACTCAGGTCCTTGGGCTTTCAAGGTAGGCATGGTACCACTTGAGCTAAATCCCCAGGCATGTCTTTAGTTTCTTTTCCCTTCTCTTATTTAGGTTTCTCTGAGCTTCTTGGATTTGTGATTTTTTTCCCATAAAATTAGAAAATTCTTAGCCATCATGAATTCAAATTTTTGTTGTCTTCTATGTCTTTAATTATATACATATTAGACTGTTTAATATTGTCCTCATACAATATCATTCTTATATCCTGCATTCCATTTCTTCAATTTTTTTTCTTTTCACTTAAGTTTAGATAACTTTGTTTATTCATTCTTCTGCTATGTCCAGTCTGTTGATGGAACTCTTTGTGATTGTGTGTGTGTATTTTCATTCTAGCATTCTCAATTTGTGGGAAGACTTTGGCTGGAAAAGTGATTTAAACAATTGCTAAGATGAAGAGATCCCCTGTGACAATGGTCCAAGCTTCCTGGAATGCATGGTTAAAGATTAGAGCAGACATGCGAGGGCAAGAGTTTAGCAGGAGCCAATATAGATTATCCTTAGCTGTTGTTGCTCAGTCATTTTTCTCTCTCTCTCCCTGATGGTTTATTTAGATTAGGGAAATGAGTTACTGCGGACCACCCTGTCCTTATCCTGTCCCCTAAATGAATTCCTACACTGATGTCTTTCTTCTGTCTTTTATCCTTGCTTCTTTGTTCTATCAATAAAAAGTATAGAAATTTCAAATCAGGGCTTTTTATTTTTTTCTGAGACTGTCTGATGCTGAGGGGTCTCAGGTAAAAGCAGAACCTCTGGGCCTCTCAGAGGTAACACTGAACCTGAAATCTGAGTAATCTCTCATCCTTTGTACCACCACAATCATGAACAATGAGAAATGGTGCCCTTTGAGGTCAAAGCTGTGACCAGCAATATCTGGGGACCTTTACCAGCCAGGTATGTAATATAATCCTGGGCAAGTCTGGTTCCTCTAGCAAGAGAGTCCAAATTATTTCTTGTTTAATTGACTCAGACAATCCAGGACAAGTTCAAATTATAAGGGAGTTTAGAAAATCATATTCTCTCCAAAGGAACTCACCTTGCTCAACTTGTTCCTTTTCCTTTATTTATTCCTGGATTTCACAATAGTGAGCAAGGAAAGCAGAGATTTGGTAACATGGAAGTCTTGGGTTACTAACTTATCTTCTGAGTATCCTCTGTTCACTGTTTTGGTTAATCAAAAACCCTTCACTGGCCTTATAATTCTGGATATGACATTACTACCTTTGTAAGAAGGGACTAGCGAAAATATTGGGATATTTTATAACTCAAACAACTATTCAGACTCAGTGACTTTCCCTCAACATTCCATATAAACTTACTTTAAATTCCTAACAATAGCACCTATATTGGCTTTATCCCTCCATGAGGATTACCACTTAACAGTTTATAGAATTTGTTTGTGACCCTCAATAGGGATCCTGATCTCATTTCACTTTGTACTCCATCACCCCAAGCTAAACAAGCATTAGCATAAATTGAGGCTGGGATTCACACTAGACAGCTTGTTTGGATAGACATATAAGCCTATTGATCTGCCTTTCTTAATATACCTCATAGTCCTACCACACTTTTAGGCCAATTCTTTCCATCTTTAGGAATTTTTGAATGAATTTTCCAAACTCACCATCCTCAGAAAAGCTATGCATTCAGTTCGAATGAAGAGTTTCTTCAATAGATCAAGGGACACACTACTGCCAAATATTAATCAAAACAGACCCTGATATAATTAATCCTGGCCATACTAAAACTGAACTTCAAGCTGTTCTCAGACAGTCTGAATCCTTACACATTGCCTTAGCTGACTGCTTCAGCACTCCCTCATGAAAAAATTCTTCATATTCTCCAACTCCTCCCTTTATCTTTTGCCTCCATCTTATCTCCTAGCCCATTCTTCATACATTTACTATCTTCCTCAATGGGTCCAGAAAGACTGCTAAAGAAGTTTTTACTTGGAAAGAAAATAATTCCTGGAAGCATTTCTACACTGTTCAACATTCTTCTACTCAAAGGGCAGAATTTGCAGCCTCTTTAGCTCCTTTTCAACATTTTCCTAATAAACTAGTTAATATTCTTGTACATTCATCTTATGATGTGGGAGCTTTACAAGTTATAGAGACCATTTTTATCCATGATGGCAATGACAAAATTCTCTTTCACATGTTTAGACATTTGCAAAAGTTGATTATGCTGCATTCTTTTCCCTTTCATGTCACTCATGCACATTCTCATTCTACTCTTCCAGGCCCTCTAGTCAGGTGAAATGCCCATGTAGACCCTGTAGTCATGTTCTCTACTCCTCTTGGCAAGGGCCTTGCTTCTCATCAGTTTTCTCATCAGGGAGGTAAAAGTGCTTGTTCATTCCTTTCATATTACTCATAAGAGTAACCATGAGAAATTGTTCTTACCTGCCCCGATTGTCAAAAACAACTAATATCTGTTCTATAAGCAGCCATTAATCCCATTAATCCTTGTGTTTTAAAGGGTAATGAAATTTGGCAAATGGTTGTAACTCATTAAAGCATTTTGGGAAACAAATTTCTTTATTTTATTGTAGACACTTTTTTTAGTCATATATATGCTTCTGCCCAGTCAGGTGACATTGCCAAAACATTCCTGTTTTTCTGTTATGGGCCTGCACTACCAATTAAAACCAAAAATGGCCCTGCTTACACCTCTCATTTCTTAAAAACATTCCTCTAACTCTGGTATTTTAAACATGCAATTGGTCTTCCTTGTAATTCCACTGGACAAGCAATTGTAGAAACAGCCAATGGTTTCCTTAAAACTCAATTATTAAAACAAGAAAAAGGGTGAATACTGTAGAGAAACTTTTACCCATGGAATAACTCTCCAAAGCCCTCTTAGGTATTTAAAATTGTAATTCTGATGGATTTACAACAGTTGAAAAGCATTTTATACAGGAAAAAGAAGGCCTAACCCACTAGCTTTGTATCAATATCCATTTTCCTGCTCTGAAGAGTTGGGACCTAGGCAATCACTCAGTCGAGGGAGGGCATATGCATCTGTTTTATCTCCCCCGGGCTCTTTCTGTGTTCCTACAAAGGCTGTTTGTCAGTATCATGTGGGACCAAGTGAGAAGCAGCCTGATCCTGAGCTTCAGTCAATGGCTCTACAATCTCCATTAGGAAGGGGCAACAAAGAGAGGAAAGAGGACCTTTTACTTACGACAGCACCATCCTCAAGACCTACTTGGAGAGAGATTAAACACTTACTGCATGGGCTGAACAGATGCCATAAAAAACTAGAATCCCTTCCACTCCAGAAAACTTCTTCCTGGTAATGGTAGCACAGGTCGCCTATAACTCTAAGATGGCAAAGGTAAAATGATTCCTTTTTATTCTCATTCTGTTTAGCAGTTCACCAGAAATAAGTGACATTCTATATGCCATGGTGTACTTACATCTCCTGGTTTTGATATAGTTGCCTGGGGAAAACACTGAGCATCACCTCTCTTCCAATGATGCTTCTTATGCTGGCAGAACATGGTAGCTCCCTCCTGGGTCTTTAAGAGATTGTGATAGGGATTGTAGCTACTCTAGATACTTCAGTGACTTGCACTTACTACCTTATGATCAGTACTTTTTGGCTGAATAATTCCCTCTCGGTTTGGTCTCTGGCATCACTAATATCCCTTATTGTGTTCTCTTTCATCTCACTGTTATATGAACCATATTTTCATTGGTCCCAACTGCATCGAGGGGGCCTGCCATCAGGTCTTCATCATACTATACTGCAGGAGTCTTAGGCTCCGCCATGTCTGGCAGGCACCAAAACTAGTGTTCCCATATGTTCTCATCTGTTAGTGCCTGTAGATTACCTGCATTTGGATGGACTTCATGTTGGACTTCATATCTACCAATCTATTATTCATCTTGCTTATAACCTAACCCTATAAAAGTTGGAAACTCATAATTTGATGGTATTAGAGTCTATTTCAACCAGGAATTATAATTTACCTTTAAATTACAATAGTAGCCATTCTTTATGGAATTCTGGACTTGCTGGACTCTTATTACATCTTTATACAACACCTACTTACATCTACCTTATGTAAGCCTTATGACATTTAGCTATTCATTTCTTTCCTCATATTGTCAGAATCAGCAGCTATTGACATATAGATAAGCTCCTATAGATTGCTGATACCTCTGGTCATGTTATGCTCTCTAGTTCCTACCTATATATTTTGGTCCTTACTAAGGAGGAACCAATTTTCACCGTTTACTATTCATCTACTCCTTGGTAGGCTCTCAATATTATCTTGCCTGCAAACTCCACATCGCTCCATGTGTCATTACCAATAATATTTATTAACTAAATATTAACACATATAATGGCGCTTATACAAAAAGCTAAAGCCTGGCTCCCCTCCAGTCTTACATGTGATTGGATGAGAAAATCTGCTCTTGAACAAATTACCTCATCACTTGAATATATCAGACAAAAATAATCTTTGGGCATTTTGATTGCTACCATTACAGCAGTAATGGCATGAAGGGCTACAGCAGCCACAAATAATGACTATCTTCAATAAGTTACTTCTGTGCTTCTAACTAAAACCCATACTAATAAAAACATTTTACAAAGACTGGGTGCTTTCAAGCCATAATAGGATGACTTGGTATACATGAAGTTCTTTGGACATGTAGTAGGTTCAGCTGTGATGCTGGTTACCATTCTATATGTTTTACTTCAATTCTATTTTACCATTTCTAAACCCTGGGAGGAAGCCTAGTGTGTATGCTCCATGGTACTTTTCATGCTTATCTCAATGGAGATATTTCCACTCTCTAAGGCCAACTATAGACCCTGTTATATAATCTTCTACTAAAAACTCATAATATTACTTTATGGTCATCCCAATAATACTGCCTGGTTCTCTGGTCTTAGCCTTATATTTGGATTCTTGTTGTAACTGCAATAATTTTCTTTTTGCTCTTTCTTGCAGTCCTAAGAGTCTTCTGTACACTATTTCAACAGATGCTCTGTTCGGAAGTTATGATGACATCCTACACCAAGTCCAATGCCCCTGTACCCTGTACTCCCTCTCCCTCCTCAACATAGATTATTTTTTTTTTTTAAAAAAGGGAATTGCAGGAAGACTCTGGCTGGAGGGAAAGTAATTGAAACACTGCTAAGATGAAGGGATCCCCTATGACAATGGCCCAAGCTTCTTGGAATGCATAGTCAAAAATTAGAGCAGACATGCAAGAGTTTAGCAGGAGCCAATATAGATTATCCTTAGATGTGAAGCCATTGTTCTCTCCCTGATGGCTTGTTTAGATTAGGAAAATATGAATCACAGCAGACCACTGTGTCCTTCTCCTGTCCTCTACATGAATTGGTATACAAATATCTTTCTTTGTCTTTCATCCTTGCTTTCTTGTTTTATCAATAAAACACCATAGAAGTTTCAGATCAGGACTGTTTTTCCTGAGATTCTCAGAGACTGAAAGCTCTCAGGTAAAAGCAGACTCTCTGGTCCTCTCAGAGATTAAACTGTACGTGGACTCTGAGCAATCACTCATCCTTTGCACTGCCATGGTCATGAACAATTACACCAACTGTAGTTAAATTAAGTCCTTTCATGGTCTTCATCTTTCTGATGGCATTTTCTTTTCTTTTTTTTTTTTTTTTTTTTTGAGACAGGGTCTCACTTTATAGTTCAGGCTGGCCCTGAGCTCAGCATGTATCCCAGGCAAGCCTCGAATTTATAGCAATCCTCTGTCTCTGCCTCCAGAGTGCTGGGATTACAAGCATGAGCCACCACACCTGGCAAGGAAGTGTTTTTGGTTACCTTGGCAAAAGAACTTTCTTGATGTTCCTTACCCTCCTACCCCCGTGAAAGCCAATTTCTGGCTTATAACTCTGTAGATTCCTGGGTAGGACTTTCCTGTGTTGAGAGTTTCATTCCTTGACAGTTTCACTGCTAATGAGAACAGATATGCAGTTTATATCAGTGCAGAATACTAGGCCCCACCAGGTCTTCTGCCTTTTCTAGGGGTAGATGGCCTTTGTTCTCTTCCTTCAAGAGCAGTTTAACTTTCCCTAGAATTAGGATAGGAGGGGCTTAAATCTAAGGAGAGAATAAATTCCAAAATGAACATTTTCAGTTGTTCCCCATACTGGCCAGGATCAAAAACACTCCAGTGCTGGGCCGGAGGGTTAGCTCAGTGGTTCTGGTGCCTGCCTCACAAGCGCAAGGTCCTGAGTTCGATCCCCAGTAACCACATATAATGCTGGGTGTGGAGACTCATGCCCACCAACAATCAATACCGCATACCACAGTGCCGGGCGTGGTGGCTCACACTTGTCATCCCAGCACTCGGGAGGCAGAGACAGGAGGATTGCTGAGTTCGAGGCTTGCCTAGGCTACATAGTGAGCTCAGAGCCAGCCTGAACTACAAAGTGAGACCCTGTCTCAAAAAAAAAAAAATACCCCAATGTAAGTGTTCTTGATCACTGAGCTGATGTCCTCCAATATGGTTGTTATGGTAAAACATAAGCATTTTTTGTGATAAATCATCTCTTTTCTTCCTGACTTTCTTTGCTTATTAAAAAATTACTTGGAATGGATGTTATTTCTCAATTTCCTTTTGGGAATATCCTATGTTATGTTATTGGCAACTAATACTGATCTATAACTGGTTGACCTGATGAGCTGAGGACCAGGACTGCAGTGTGTAATGACCCTAGGGAAACTCTGACACTGGGAAAATGCAGCTGGCCAGCAAATACTTTCCCCTCTACCACACAGACTAGAGACCCAAATTGTGAAATTCGTTATTTGGTATATTTTGGGTGTTACTCAATGTATAACCAAAGGATCTGCAGCATAGTCACAATATCATCCCTCAAGAAATAAGCAGAAAATTCTATTGTGACAGACTGATGGTTTTTTATTCAGTGTGAAAATTAACAAGGCTAATCACAAAGAGAAAAAGTCCATACAAATATATCTGTATATCCACATGTGTGCATACAGAATTTATATTTATATACATATCTCTGAGTGTGTCTCAACACCTTCCTAAAACTGAAACTCTGTTGACTACTTGTGGTCAAGGTGAAACTTGCTGAAATAAATGCAGTTTTTCTGGTCATCTTAGACAGAGCTTCATTCAGGGCACCTCATTCCTCTGTTGAGGAGCCCTCCCCTTCCTGAGGTCCCTCTTCCTGCCCACTCACTTGCCAAAGCCAGGCAGAAACACACGCTGCCAGTTGAAGAGCTGGTTCAGAGACTGAGGAGTTCTCTGTGGGAATCCTCAGTTAATACATGGAGCTCAAAAAGAAACAGGAAAGAATGCTCCATGCTAAGCTGAATTCCAGAAGCCTTCTCATTCCAATACTAACAGATGAGCAGCAGAACAGGAAAGCAAGTGTCATGATCCCCACCCTCCCATTTCCCCCAACTCCCTTCTCAGATCACTCCAGACTCCTCATTCCAGCTCCTGGATCCGAAGCAGCTCTGACACTCAGTGGGCATCTTTCACTCCTCAGTTCTTCAGAGTAACAGTCTTGGAACCAGCTGAGACTCTACCCAAACCAAAGAAGCTTTTATAAAGGATGCTATGAAGAGCTTTGAGAAATGTCCACCCTCTTTCCCAGGGAGACAGGCACAGCCTAGGGCCTGCTGCCACCCAAGCAGACCAGGACCAGGCGGGGCCAGTAGGGCTAGAGAGACCAGAATGCTCATATGCCATCCCTGGACATAACTTGTGCACCTCTAAACTTCAATACTATTCTTTTTTCCTTCTATCTAACTCCCTAATGTCGGACAGGACAGAGTGACCTGTTTTGAGGTCTAGCTGGGACTTGAAATGCACTATATGTTTTCTTCTAGATCTCTCCAGAGACGACATATGGTCCTGTTGCTGGTTTTTCCATGAAATTCACTTTTGTGAAATGCTGGTGTAATGCAGGCTGGCCTTAAATTTGTGGTGATCCTCCTGCCTCAGTCTCCCGAGTGCTGGATTACAGGCATGCCCCATCACGCCTGGTAGTAAAAGTTGGTGAGTTTAGTAGAACTGATTTTAGTTACAAGAAGAACATAACATCACAAAATGAGGAGCCTTCTCCTGTGTCCCCAACCTTTCCTCCCCTCTGCTGTCTCTATTGTCTGCCTACTCCTCCCTTCAAATCTTCCTCAGTTAAACAATAGCTTACTCCCTCTAAAAGCTTAGTGCTAGTTGAAATCCAGAGCCTAAATGAAGCTGGGAGTCAGAAGGATGAAGGAATGTGAGGAGGGAGTAGGCCAGAAATTCTACCTCCAAATTTGCATAAATATAACCATTAAAATGTTCAGAAAAACCTAATTAACATAATTCATTCTCTTTAGAATGCAGTCATATCATAACTAGCAAAACTTCCTACCCCTACATCAGGAAAGATATATGTATGTAACAAACTGTGGGTTGCAATGGAAATCACTTTTTACTCTGGGTCCAAACAAAGGAACTACAGGAAACCTGTTTGTTGTGTCTCTGGTGGGCTCACTGGTCTCTTTGGAGACTTGTGCTGTTCTTTATCAGAGCTACAAGTCTGTTCATTGCTGCCTGGCAGGTGGTGACCCTTCTACTCACACCCCCTTTTCATGAATAAGCTATTCTGCTTCCTTCATCCTCCCTGTAGACCAAGTAGGCCATGGAGCCACCAGTGATAATTTCTAGTTCATGACTTTTAGAATTCTGACCTTAAATTTGAGTCGGGCTAGGACCAGAGATTTAGCTCAGTGGTTCTGGTGCCTGCCTTGCAAGCACAAGGTCCTGAGTTCAATCCCATTAACCACATACAATGCTGGGCGTGGTGACTCACGCCCACCAGCAATCAATACCACATACCACAATGTCTGGTGTGGTGGCTCATGCCTGTCATCCCAGCACTCGGGAGGCAGAGACAGGAAGATTGCTGAGTTCAAGGCTTGCCTGGGCTACATAGTGAGCACAGGCCCAGCCTGAACTACAAAGCGAGACCCTGTCTCAAAAAAAAAGAAAAATTGAGTCGGGCTAAAATTCTTGTATGTTCCTTATTCTCTCAGTTTCTCAATGGCTCTTTTCTTTGAAAGACATCTTTCTGGGCCAGAGATTTACCTCAGTGGTCCAGAGCCTACCTCGTAAGCGCAAGGTCCTGAGTTCGATTCCATTAACCACATACAATGCTGGGCGTGGTGACTCAAGCCCACCAGCAATCAATACCACATACACAGTGCCAGGCTTGGTGGCTCATGCCTGTAATCCCAGCACTCGGGAGGCAGAAGCAGGAGGATTGCTGAGTTTGAAGCTTGCCTGGGCTACATAGTGAGCTCAGGGCTAGCCTGAACTACAAAGTGAGAAAGTGAGACCCTGTCTCAAAAAAAAAAAAAAAAAAAAAAAAAAAAAAAAAAGATATCTTTCAGTATTGCACATAAAAGTTTTCCTTTAATATCAATTTTATTTATTGCCCCATACCCAAGTTCCACTGCTTTGACCTCACTGTATATACCAGGCTCTTGTAAGTGTGTGTGTGTGTGTGGGGGGGGGTGACAGAGATAGAGAGAGAGAGAGAGGGAGAGAGAGAGAGAGAGAGAGAGTACCCTGTGTCATGGGGAGAAAGCAGTCCTGTTAATTCTGGCCTTCTGGACATCTTCCTAACCAAGTATCTTAAGACTTCCCTATTTCTTCTAAGTGCCTGTGCCAGCTCCTTGTATAAATTCTTTAAATTCATTCTGGCCTTCTGGGAAAATGCTAGCCAAAAGAAATGTAATGCAATGTCCAATTTCACTTTAAAAATTTTTAGCAGCCACATTGTAAAAGGCAAAAAGAAATCAATGACAACTTTAGTAACATTTTAAAATTTCATTCAATATATTAAATTACTATGTTTTCCACAAATGATCAGTGAAAAAAAAAGTCTTAAAGTGTTGGTTTTATTTTTCTTTTTACTACTAAAACTTTGAAATCTGGTACATATCATATCTAAAGCAAATCTTAACTTATTTTAAGGCATATTTTAGATTTCAGCCACATTTTAACTGTCATAGCCACAATGGATTTGTCATATTGGACAACACAATTCTAGATTATTAAGGGTAGGTATATAAATACTCCCCTTTCTGGAACTCTGGCCATACAAAAATATGTATATATGTATCAAGTATAAACTTCTTAGCTGAGCTTTTAAAGCCCTCTGTAATCTGTCCATCTTTCTAGTCAGTCAAGTCTCCTTATTGGTCCTCCATACCCCAGGCCCATTCTCATGTCTGTGGCTGATCTCTGCCAGTTATCTGGCCAATGAGCTTCTCTTCCCTTTGTTGTTATAACTCCTAGGCTCAACTCAAATTCCCACTTCTCACCTATTGCAATTCTTATCGCTCTTCAGAACTCCTTTCAGTAAACTTATACTATATCAAAAAGTTTAGCACGTACTTTATATTATTTGCTATTTTACAGAAATCTTTCCTCTCCATCAAAACTAGGATCTTTCTCAAAATAATATCAATGCTTTATACTATACTTCTCAAAACCCACATGGTCTACTTTAATACAGGGCCCATAATATATACTCCAATTGCTTTTTAATGGCCTAATGTGCTGTGATAGGTGACCTTTATTCCATTTCATTTATAGCTTGTGTCTCTAGTTAGACTGAAACTCTTCCCAAACTAGATTTTGGTTGTATTTCACTTTCCTTGCCAACCTTCTGAGATGGGTTTTACTGTTATCATCAGTACTTTATAAATGGTTAATATGTGGCTCAGAGAAGTTGACTGGTTTGTTTGAGATCACACAGCAGAGAACTTCCAGAGTCCAAATGACCCAACCATAAATGGAAGTCATGCTTTCCAAATCATTGGCTACCATGTACTATAGTTTGATTGTCCCCAAAGTCCCTGTTTTGACACTTGATGCCCATGTGTTCATGCACTATGAGGTAGAGCCTTAAGAGGTAATTAGATCATGCCTTCTGCCTTCATGGTGTTATTGTGAGACTAGATTAGTTATCTCAGGAGTAGTTCCTGATAAAAGAATCAGTTTGGCCCCGTCCTCTCTCATCTTTTTCTATGTGCATACATATACAAATGCTATCCAGTCCTCTGCTATCTACCATGCAAAGAAGTACCTTGGTTTGTTTTTGTGGTACCCGGGATAGAACTTGGGCCCTTGTGCGTCCAAGGTTGGCGCAATACCACTTGAGCTAAATCCCTAGCCCCTAAAGAAGTACCTTGGAAGATGCAGGCTCCTCAGCCTTGAACTTCCTAGCCTGTGGAATTGTAAGAAATGAGTCTCTTCTGCATAAATTGGCCAGGGTCAAATATTCTATGATAGCAGCCCAAAACAAACTAAGACTTGCTAACCCTGCTATATCCCACTTTACCCCTCCAAATCAGAATGAACCCAGGGATTCTGTTTTTCTTAGGGTTTGTTGTTTGTTTTCCTCAGGAGATTCTTTTGCATCTAGCCCTCCCATTTCCAACTACAAGGGTTTGGAAACTACTCAGGTGAGGCCCCATGGAGGGCAGCTCCCGTGCTGCCCTGTGATAAGGTTTTGCAGAGCAAGGCATTCCCGCCAGAGGTTTCCCCTTCTGCTTCTTTCCTCTGGTTGCTCTTTACTCCCCTTACCTTGTCTGAAAACAGAGAAGGGTACAAAAAGTTAAATATACATGAACAAACCTCAGTAATTGTATCTAAATGTAAAACTCTTGTGATTATTACTCCAAAAATCCAATGATAACATTTCAAAACTTTAAGCCTCCCCCCAAATGCCCCACACCCATTAAAAACAGCCTTATTAAAAACAGCAGCTACTGGGCGTGCTTAGAAATGACTCTTCTCAAGTAAATAACTTGGAATGTTTTTATTTTAGAATATCAAAGGGAGTCTGGACCACATTATGGCTAATTGACTACATATTTCCATGAGCAGAAATGAAGCTATATTTTAGTTATAAGGATACCAACCACAATGTCTTTAATGCTGGTTACCAGCTCTTGAAAAAGAGGGGAGAGAGCAAGAAAAAGTGAATTGCACAGTAACTTTCAGCCTGACTTAAATCTTAGCTTCAGTTCTAGAACAAGGGGAGGAAGAGTGCAGCACGGGCATTTTGGCCTCATTACAAACATGCTGACGCTGAGGCCATGGCCATGCTTTGTAAAAATCTATTCTGATAAAGAAACATTCTTATGGGCAGTTCTTCCCCTCCCTCTCCTCCCTCTCCCTACCCTCCCGGTTGGGTTCCTCCTCTCTCTCTCCCTCTGCCTCTTTCTGCCTTGCCTTCTCTCCTTTCCTCTCTCCTTTCCCCTAAAGGAAGGGGGTTGCAGCCACGTGCTTGCTGGAAACAATGAATTCTGAAAGCGGTGCCTACTTGAACTGCCAAGCCATTCCTGAGGGTAAAAAGCACTTATGGCGAAGTCGATCTGACTCTTCATGATTTGTTTAATCATTTTGTGCTACATAGTAATTAGGCTTAATAAGCATTATTTGCTTTACAACCTTCCCAGTCAATTCTGGGCTTAGCTAGGGAAGTCTGAGCGAGAGGTGGAGAGTTCACAGAGGGAGCCCCTCCTCTCTGCCCCTTCACAGCTCCTGGGCCTCAAGGGCGGGGCTACAAGCAAAGCCACACCTAGCACCCCACACTCCGGGCTGGTCTCCTCCCTGTTTATTTTGCTAGTGAGTCAATTGCTCAGGTGGGGACTTCTAACATTCTAGGCTGTGGGTGGCCTAGATGAAATGCTCCAGGCAGGAAAGAAGAGAGAAAAATCTTGATTATCTAGAACCCTTGAATGATTAATCTTTCTGGCCAGTGGAAATTTCTCAGATAACTGAGCAAGTCTTTTTTTTTTCTGTAAGCCCTAAACGTTTACTTTTAACCATTTCAAATGGAAATCAAATATATCATAGTCTTCTTTTGGTTCTTCAACAGTGGTCATAATTTTAACATTTCTACACTGAATTGTAAAAATGATAGTCTGTAACATTGACTTGTAATAGAAAAATGACCCCAGAGGTTGCTGAGAAGTAAGATAATTTATTTTTACATATAATGACCCAGATTTTTATATATGTAACACTTGCAATGGTTTAAATATTTTTTCCTGAAAAGTTTCCTGTATTGTCAGAGTACCTGCCACCAGCAATTGTATTTGTCTCTTCTAAATTGCTACATTCACAGTAATTAGAGAAACAAGGGTGTCCATATAGGGTGTAAAGTAAAGATAAACTGTGAGGGTTGATATAGGGCCAGCAAATAGGACTATTATCCATTCTCCCCAATTTTCCTATTCTTGCCAATTTGCTGTACAAGGAGGTTGTCATTCTGGAAAGGTAAAAGATAATCACTGCTGTTCCAGTGAGGATTGTTAAAAATTTAGAATGGCTGGGGCTCAGTGGTTCTGACGCCTGCCTCACAAGTGCAAGGCCCTGAGTTCGATCCCGGTAACCACATACAATGCTGGGCATGGAGACTTAGGAGGCAGAGACAGGAGGACTGCTGAGTTCGAGGCTTGCCTGGGCTACATAGTGAGCGCAGGGCCAGCCTGAACTACAAAGCGAGACCCTGTCTCAAAAAAAAAAAAAAAAAGATCTTACAAGGGCTAGAGACAGAGCTCAGCAGTAGAACACTTGACTAGTGTGTTCAGGACCTTGAGTTCAATCGCCAGCCTCACTAAAACAACAGACAAGATCTCCAAAGAGTAAGGCGAAGAATTTATAAAAAAACAATGTAGGGGCCGGAGGGTTAGCTCAGTGGTTCCTGCGCTTGCCTCGCAAGCGCAAGGTCCTGAGTTCAACACCCAGTAACCACATACAATGCTGGGCATGGTGACTCATGCCCACCAGCAATCAATACCACATACCACAGTGCCGGGCGTAGTGGCTCGCGCCTGTAACCCCAGCACTCGGGAGGCAGAGGCAGGAGGATTGCTGAGTTTGAGGCTTGCCTGGGCTACATAGTGAGCTCAGAGCCAGCCTGAACTACAAAGCAAGACCCTGTCTCAAAGAAAGAAAAAAAAAAAACAATGTATTTTTTCTAATGACACAAGTATATATGTCAGTTTTTAAAACTGCCAAGTCTTCTAGTATGCATGATATGGAAAACAAAAGCCTTCCACATTCTCCCCTCTCTAATCCTAAATAACTACTTGTGTTTTCTCTATCTACATACTAGCATGTTATTATGACTTTTTAAAACATAGACTTGGGATCTACCTGTACCTTATAACTTGGTCTTTTGACATATTAATTTTAAGTTTCTCATAAATTTTAGCCCATTTTCAGTCATTTCATTTCAATTGCATCTTTTAGTATAGCCATCATTTTTAGTCATAATTAGTCAAAGTATCATAATTTATTTAAACATTGACTGGATATTTAGATGATATCCAGTTTGTTTGTTTGTTTGTTTTGGTGGTGGTACCAGGGATCAAACTCGGGCCCTGTGCTTCCAAGGTAGATGTGGTACCACAAGCTAAATCCCAGCCCCTCCAGTTTTTTTACATTAAAATAACAACGAAATTACAACGACAATGAAATGACCACCTTTGAATGTGTATATTGAATGAATATTTGAGTGGAGCAAAGTCTTAGATCTGGAATTTGACTTCTGTATTATATTAGTTTCTTAGAGCTTTTATAACAAAATTATTATAAACTGGATGGTTTAATGAAAATTCTCTGACACTTCTGAAGACTACAAGTCCAAAATCAAGGCATCTGAAAGACAAAGCTTCTTCTGAAAACTTTAGAGATACCCTTTTCTCTTACCTGTTCCTAGTTTTGGATAATTTGCTGGAAATTTTTGACATTTCCTACCACAAAGGTGCGTAACTCTAATCTCTGCTTTCAACATCCGCATAGTGCTCTCCCTGTATGTCTCATCTTTACAATCGGATAGGACAGCAGTTACATTGGATTAGAGACCTAGGCTATTCCAATATGACCTCACCTTAACTAATTACATTTGCAAACGCCTTATTTCCGAATAAGGTTATATTCACACATGCTGAGAGTTAGCGTTTCAATCTCTTTTTTTTTTTTTTTGAGACAGGGTCTCACTTTGTAGTTCAGGCTGGCTCTGAGCTCACTATGTAGCCTAGGCAAGCTTCGAACTCAGCAATCCTCCTGTCTCTGCCTCCCGAGTGCTGGGATTACAGGCGTGAGCCACCACGCCTGGCACTGTGGTATGTGGTATTGATTGTTGGTGGGCATGAGTCTCCATGCCCAACGTTGTATGTGGTTACCGGGGATCGAACTCAGGACCTTGCACTTGCGAGGCAGGCGCCAGAACCACTGAGCTAACCCTCCAGCTCGATATCTCTTTTTTTCTTTATGAGGGGCAGGTGCAGGGAGTAGGGTGGGACACACAATTTAACTCATAACAATCTTCAACTGGTAAAAGCTTTCAAAATTTTTAAAAGCATTATGCTAATTTGTATTATTAATTATTTATAAAAGCACCAGTGTCTCACTTTCTTATTTATCATAGATATTTTCAATTTTTTTGTCTTCTAATATGACAGGCAAAAATGCATAGCTCATTTTTATTTCATTTTAACTCAACTATTAGTGAAATAGAGCAGACTTTCTCTTTGTTGATTTCTTTTGTGATACACTCTATTGCTTTTTACCCATTTTTCTGTAGCACTATTCATCTTTTTCTTATCGATTTCTAAGTGGATTTTATTAGAGAAATCCAGCTTTTTGCTTATGGTATATGTTGTACTTTCCTCCCAATTTATCCTTTGCACATTGTAATTCTTTTTGTCTATACATAAACTTAGTATTTTAGGTAGTTACCTTTCTCTTTTTATACCTAAGAATTTCATTTAGGCCTTACCCACTATAAGATTATAAAAAAATATACACTTGTATTTTCCCCAATGGAATAATGATTTCATTTATACACTTTTTAAAATCTTTTTGACATGTATTTTAGTGTAAGATGATGATTCAGTATTCTTATTTTTCCCAATTCCTATTAGTTGTACAGGATCATCTTATGAATTCTTTTTCCTACACATTGGAAATTATGCCTACACTGCGTGCTGCATTATATGTAAGTTGTTACCTGTTTGGATGTTCATTTCTGAGCCACCTCTTCTGTTGCACTGGCCTGTCACACTCTTCTGATCTTGAGCCACAGTGGGACAGTTAAAACTTGCCCTAAATGACTTTAAAACCTGCCCTAATATCTGTTGGAGTTTGTTTTCCTCCTTTACTTTTAATTTTTTTCTATTTTCACAAGTTTATCTCTCCAGGTTAAGTCTAAATCTTGTCAGGTTCTTTAAATAATTATGTTAGTATTTTGATGGAATAATATTAAATCTATAAAAATGAGAATTAACTTGTGTCATATACTGTACAAATTTCCCAGTGTTGTGTGTGATTGTAAGCTATATATAAAATGTACCAATAAAGAATTCAATTAAAAAAATATTAAATCTATAATGAAAACATACTGAAACATGGAACTTTTTCATGAATTTTTATCTTTCCCTCATATAGTAAAAGTTATTCTTAACTATTTCATTTTTTAATTACAACTGTGAACAATATATTTTCTTCCAGTAATTTCAATTTGTATCCATGAAAGTTGTTGATTTTTTAAAAATATATTAAATGTGATTGGATACCACCCTGAATTCTGTATTGTTTCTAACAGCTTTGCAGTTGTTTTGAGTTTCAATTGTATTGTATATCACATGCAGTGATATAAATTTATCTCCTTTCTTAAAATATTTTTACTTTTATTGGTTTTCTTATCTAATTGCATTAGCTAGTGTCTTCATAAAAAAATGTTAGTTAATAGCAGCAATGGTGGACATTCTTGTTTTATTGCTGAATTCAATGGAAACCTTTTCATTGTTTTGCTGTTAGTCATGATGTTTTCCTGTTAGTCAGGATGACTTGGAATAAATATTTCTAGAATACGAGTATTTTTTGCATTTCCTATTTTGACACATTCATAAGGAACATGTCATTAAGTACCTATATGTGATCCACTTCTTATATTTGTGAGCCATTTCTTAGATTATATGACTTTTGGCAAGACTCTTAAGCTTGCAGGTTTTAGCAGCTTCATCCATTAAACGACAATAGTACCTCCTTTCTTGCAAGATGATAACTAAATACATACAAAGCTTGTTAGACAGCATACAGTACATAATAAAGACAAAATAAATGTTAGCTTTTGTTATTGTTTTAGTATGAATGAATGTTCAAATTTATTACAGTCCTTTTCTTTCTTTTGGAAGGTAATATAGGTTTATTTTCTTTTGACTGTTCATATGGTGAACTATACTAATAGCTTTTTCTAAAATTGAATCACTTTGAAATGAATTTCACACTGTCACAGTGTATTTTTCCATAGACTAATGGATTCTATTCATTAATATATTGATTATTAATTATTGATTATTATTGTCTCTGTGTTCAGGTACGGGTGAAGTATATGCTGTATGTATGGGTGTAGGTGTGCTCTGGGTAGGTTTGTAGTTGTACAATGGAGTGTGTGCATATGCATGGTGTGGATATAGTTTGAATATATGTTTGTGTGATACATGGGTGGTACATGGGTAATGAGGCATGTTTGTAATTGTGTAGTGTGGTATATGGAGTATGTGCATGAATAGTGTGTGGTATGTCTGTAAGTATTTGTGTGATGTTGGGGTGGGTGGACAGACAATTCTGAGGGGTGTATGGTGTATATATATATGATCTCTGTGAGATTTTGGTGCCAAGGATATGTTGGCCTCATAAAGTAAGGATTTTTCCTTCATACTTGATTTAAATAGCAACAAAATAATTTCTTCCTTGAGGGTTTAAAATCAGTAATTTGTTGAATAACCTGAGCCTATGTAATTCGTGGCAGCACTGTTAATTTCTTCCATGGTTTTTAACAATTTGAGTCAATTTTGGTAAGAATTCCTTTGAAAATTACCCATTAATTCTTGTTTCTTAGAAATATAAAGGGCCAGAGATTTAGCTCAGTGGTTCCAGCACCTGCCTAGCAAGCACAAGGTCCCTGTTCCATCCCCAATAACCACATACAACAATACCAGACATGGTGACTCACGCCCACCAGCAATCAGTACCACACACCACAGTGCCAGACATGGTGACTCACACCTGTAATCCCAGCACTTGGGAGGCAGAGGCAGAAGGATTGCTAAGTTTGAGGCTTGCCTGGGCTACGTGGTAAGCTCAGGGCCAGTCTGAACCATTAAAGTGAAACCCTGTCTCAAAAAAAATATATATAGGGCCGGAGGGTTAGCTCAGTGGTTCTGGCACCTGCCTCGCAAGCGCAAGGTCCTGAGTTCGATCCCCGGTAACCACATATAATGCTGGGCGTGGAGACATGCCCACCAACAATCAACACCGCATGCCACAATGCCGGACATGGTGGCTCACGCCTGTAATCCCAGCACTTGGGAGGCAGAGACAGGAGGATTGCTGAGTTCGCAGCAGCTTGCCTGGGCACCATAGTGAGCTCAGGGCCAGCCTGAACTACAAAGCGAGACCCTGTCTCAAAAGCAAAAAAAAAAAAAAAAAAAAAAAAATCAGGGCTGAAGATGGGGCACAGTGGTCAACGTGAGCATTACTGAGGTCCTAGCTTCAAACCCCAATACTAGCCAGTAGAAAAAAAGTTTAAGAGATATAATATCAACTAATAATATATAAAGGGTGGGGATTTAGCACAATGGTTCCAGCACCTGCATTACAGGCGCAAGGTCTTGAGTTCAATCCCTTGTACCTAATGCTAACAGTATTTTTTTTTCTCTTTTGAGACAAGGTCTTGCTTTGTAGTTCAGGCTAGCCCTGAAGCTCACTGTATAGCCCAGGCTGTCCTCAAACTCAGCAGTCCTCCTGCCTCTGTCTCATGAGTGCTGGAATTACAGGCATGAACCACCATGAACAACATTGTGGTGTGTGGTACGGATTTTTTTTCATGTTTTTTTCTTCTTTTTTTGGTTTTTTGAGACAAGGTCTCGCTTTTGTAGTTCAGTCTGGCAGTGAACTCACTATGCAGCCCAAGTTAGCCTCGAACTCACAGCAATCCTACTGCCTCTGCCTCTCCAGTGCTGGGATTACAGGTGTGAGCCACCATGTCCAGCCTTGTAGTGTGCAGTACTGGGGATCAAACTCAGGACCTTGTGCTTGCAAGGCAAACGCCAGAACCATTGAGCTAAATTCCTGGCCCAGTAATAGTTTTTTTTTTTTTGCTTTTGAGACAGGTCTCGCTTTGTAGTTCAGGTTGGCCCTGAGCTCACTATGGTGCCCAGGCAAGCCGCCGCGAACTCAGCAATCCTCCTGTCTCTGCCTCCCGAGTGCTGGGATGACAGGCGTGAGCCACCACGCCCGGCATTGTGGTATGCGGTGTTGATTGTTGGTGGGCGTGTCTCCACGCCCAGCATTATATGTGGTTACCGGGGATCGAGCTCAGGACCTTGCGCTTGCGAGGCAGGCGCTGGAACCACTGAGCTAACCCTCCGGCCCCAGTAATAGTATTTTTAAAGACTTGGCTCAAATTTATTATAAAAGGAGAATAAGAATTGAAAAGCAATTCTGGTACAAAGAACACTACTGTGGAAGTACATTTTTGAGAAATAAAAATGGAGAAATGTGTGATTTATTTACCATGACTAGGATAACAGTAAATAAACACCAACAGAGTAAATGTTGTGAGTAAATACTTGTAACCATTGTGGCCCTTGAGGAAAACATCTGAGGCCTCCCTCAAGGGGGTAGCTATGCTAGTGCGCATGTGCAAACAAACCCTCAGTGGGAAGCGGTCCTGATGATGCTGCAAACCCCCAAACCGGAAGGACTAAAGCAAACCAACCGGAAGGACTTCACGGGGGAAAAGGGCGGGACCGGAAACTGAGGTGAGAAAGTGAGGAGGCGGAGAGACCAAAGATGTCTCAGGAAAAAGCGGGAGGTAGGTTCTCGCTGGTGTGAAAAGCAGCAGGCCCTGGGACTAGGGAGGCTTGGGTACATGTTCTTCAGAAGTCAGCCAACCTCCGGTTTTTACTGGACGTATATCCAAGTTTCTGCAGGCGTCCTTTCGTACCTCTGGGATTCAAGATGTTTTCTGTGCCAAAGTTAGCTTACGCAAATGCTGGATCCCCTGGCCCTATGGCCTTTCCCGCCCCGCCCAGGGAACGTTGTTTTATCTG
>PVIC010021346.1:0-28655 GCA_004025085.1 Thryonomys swinderianus
TCCTTTTTTTGGTGTTATTGAGGGGATTGAACCCAGGGCCTTCATGCTATGCTAAATCCCCTGTCCTTTTTTATTTTGTATTTTGAGATAGGATCTTAATAAGTTGCCCATTCTGGGCTTGAACTTGTGATCCTCCTGCCTCAGCCTTCCTACTCATTTGTTTCCCACGCCATGAATGCGACACAAAGAACTGTTGAGAGACTGGGGTTGTAGCTCAGTGATAGAATGCTTGCCTGGAATGGGAAAGGCCCTGGGTTCAAACTCTAGCATGAACCAAGGCCATAATCCTTAAGAGGTATGAAAGGAGATTTTGAGAGGCAAGTGCCTCTTTTGACAAGCTAGTTTTATATTTCTATCTCTGAGGAGGAGTATGGAGAGGGCAGGTTTCTGGAGCCGCAGTTCCTCTCAGACTGCTCTGAAGCCACACAAAGCACACGTGGAGATAAGGCTCCCAGTACGTAGCCACGGAGAAAAGCCCACTCTGGCGGAGGCCACCTGGGTTAAGGCCAGCTCTGCCCTCTAGTGCCCACAGCTGCCATAGCACCGCCTGCAGCCCAGCACCCTGAGGCCACAGCCTGGAGGGGATGGCCTGGTCCTGTCTGTGAGAAGATCCTAGAACATGAAGACCCAGAGCTGATTCGTCTGAGGAGGAAGAGCTGGTTTTCTTAGAAACACCATCTTCCCTGAAGGGTGAAAGCCAGGAGGACCAGGAGACAGCCCCACCTGCCTGCATCCTCTGGTGGGGGGTGTGACTGGCTGGGAGGAAGCCTGGAGGCCTCCTGAAGAAATTGCATTTGGGAGGGAGGCAGTAAAGGAGGGCCAGACAGTCAAAGCTGGCTTTGAAGACTTGGCAGCAGGAAGTGCCAAGCGCTTTGTCTTCCCTGCTGGCTCATTAGCTGGTGGTGCCATCACCGTGTTTAGTCCTGGGCTAAAGAGACAGGGTTGCTGTGTAGTTCAGCCTGGTCTTGAACTCATTTGTTGATCCTCCTGCCTCAGCCTCCAAGTGTCAGATTACAGATGCACTGTACCCGTGCGCATTGCATATAGCCTTTAGAAGGGAGCAAGCATGGAGATTCGAACAGCAGTTCTGGATGCTCTAGGAAAACCCAAGATTTTACTGGTAAGAAACCAGGCGGTGGGCCAGGTGTCGTGCCGCACACCTGTCATCCCAGCTCCTGGGAGGCTGAGAGGCAAGATTGTCACAAGTTTAAGACCAGTGTAGACTACATAATGAGAACCTGTCTCTGAAAACAAAGAAAGAAGAAATCAAGCCGTGGGCATAGGTGGGCAGGGAGCCACAGATTTCAGAACCATTCTGGCTTTGCCTTTTCCTTGTCTCACGTTTCTGGTTTTCCTTTTGGCTTTCCTTCCTCTTGTCTCTCAAAATGAAAGAAAAGACCCTTCCCTGACCAGTTTCTCCCTTCCCACTTCCGGCAGGACTTTGTTCCATCGGCTCACCTATCTGAACCCTCACCACCACTTCCTCTGACATTTTCCCTGTTCTCTACACACATGTGAAATTGTCCTTGCTGCACGGGGTTTCTGTGCCCTGTCACTACTTTGTGATATATCCTGCGGCAGAATGTATATACTGCCACAAATGCACTTTGGTGTGCATTTGTGCTGGGATTACAGGCATGCACCACCACACCCAGCTTTATCTTTTTAACAGTACTGTTAGCAAACCCAGCCTCTCATGCTGAGCATGCCCTCTCCTGAGCTACACCCCAGCTCTCTAAGTACGTAATACTCTATCGTGTGTATATGTCATTATTCATCTATCATTTCCCTGTTAATGAACATTTTGTAGGTTTCCAGCCTTTTGCTACTCGTCAGGTCTATAGTTAATCCTACAAGTGCCATGTTTGTGCGAGTTACATCCATAATATTTGCTCCATCGGGGACACAGCTGACAAAAGTGTAGCACTACAAATACGTCAGGTGCTGTGAGGGACAAGCAGGTGCTACAAGAGGGAATCCAGGATGACCTTCACCCTGGTGGTCAGGGCACCTGAAACCCCTGAAGACGGGTTTCTGCAGGAAGCAGCGGTTAGCAGCCAGGACCTCTTGTTGAAGGCAGATGCTGGAGGCTGGGAGTGCCAGGCAGGACCTTGGTCACTGGGTTTTAATCTGGAGACAGCCGCCATGGCTCCTTTGTACCTCTGACCCCGGAAGTAGTTGTGTCACACTCTACGCATTCCAAAGCCTCCTCTGATACCTCAGAAGGTCTTTAGTCACCTCTGCAACAGGGTAGGATGGAAAAATGTGCTCAGCAGGCTGAGGGAGCAGCAGCCCAGTGGGGACTCAGCCCACGCAAGGCCCTCGGTCCATCTCCATTGCAGCAAAAGCTGTCGGGGTGCCTAAGGAGAGGGGTGTGGCTTTCCAGAGTCACATCAAGCTGCTACAAGAATCCGGTTCTTGTGACTACCAGCAGATTATAAACACCGACTGAGCACTACCGTGCTGTGGGCACTAGGCAAAGTTTGCTGGGCGTGGGTGGGAGTGAGGCTTCAACCTCTCTGCATCTGTGGGGCTCAGTTTACCCCCACAGCAACCCGGAGTGATTGCCAGGGTCCCACAGTGCAGATGAGTGTGACACAGATTTTTGTGCTATGATGGACTCAGGCCGTGAGCATATTGTTCAGTGATACTGCTCAGGATTTCCTAGACTCACTCCTCCAGCCATTTGGTGACACCCCATGTGGGCCTGGCCCTCTGTGCCTTGGTTATTGGATATGAAGACCCAACAGACCTTTGTAGTTCCTTGGCCCTGGGAACAATGTGCCCAAGCTCAGGGCGTCGATCAAGGTGGCTTCCCAAGAGGAGGCAGCCTGACGAATGCGCTGATGGCCAGAGACCTCCTGTGTGACTCGAGCGTGCTTCGGACCTGCTGTCCTTCACAGCTCCTCTGCCTGGCCCCTCAGGGTGGGACATGTCAGTAAAGACAGACTGCCCCATCTGACCATGTAAGCCAAACTAGAGCAGGAGGGAGGACTGCCTGCCTCGGCGAGTGCTGGAGCTTGGGGAGCCCTCCCACCCTGGGGGGAGCATGTGCCAACCCAGAGCAGTCAGAGCAGCCGAGGGAGCCTCTGGCCATCACCCCCTTCCTCCACAGCACCCTGCCTCCTCCCTGTCTCACCCCAGCCCTTCCTGTTTTGTCTCCCCCGTGGCCCAGGAAGCAGCCAGGTGTCTCCGTTTGGGGCCACGCCGCTTGTAGCTGCCAGTCAGCCCAGCAGCCTCACAGATGTGGGCAGTCTCTTGGGACCCGGGGTGTCAGCTGGAGGAGTCCCTGGCAGGTGGGTCTAGGCATGGGGGGCCAGCCTCTCTTGCCCCACCTCAGCGCCCCCTGCTCACCGCCCTCTCAGTCCCCCTCCTGCCCTTAGAACACAATGTCCCCTGGCCGTGGAAGATGAGTGCCCCAACTTCTCTCCACATCCTGCAGCATCTTTGGGATGGCCGGCCAGGTCCCCGCACTCCAGTCTGCCACACCCGGCAGCGGCAGCACAGGACTTGCCTTTGGAGGTGAGCCCTGCCTGTCTCAGGACCGGGAAGGAGGGGAGACTGCACTGGGAGGGGCAGGAGGCAGGTCGGACTTCCAGGGAGGTGTAACCATCGTAGGCTGAACAGGTGGGAAGAGGGTAACTCACTTTCTCTTCCTTTTCTACCCCAGCAGCCTTCACCAATCCTTTTGCTGCCCCTGCGGCCCAGCCCCAGCTGCCTTCCACCAACCCATTCCAGCCTAATGGCCTGGCCCCAGGTAAGTCACCTAACTGTCCCCTTGTTTGGACAGGTGTCTTCTGTGTAACTCAGGCTGGCCTTAAACTCGCATGATCCTCCCACCACAGCCTCTCGAGTCCTGGGATTACAGACGTGTGCCACCATATCCATTTCCTCTGCCCTTTTCAAACTCCGGGGCACCAGTTCTTCTGCGGGGCCCCCATTTCTCACTGTTGGAGCAACTAGAAGCCCCACTGCTGCCCCAGCCACTGTTTACCAACCTCGGCCAGACCTGGTTTTTTTTGTTTGTTTTTGTTTTTTTTGAGATAGGGTCTTGCTTTGTAGTTCAGGCTGGCCCTAAACTCACTATGGAGCCCAGGCAAGCCTGGAACTCAGCAATCCTCCTGCCTCTGCCTCCTGAGTGCTGGGATGACAGGCGTGAGCTACCATGCCCAGAATTGTGATATGTGGTATTGATTGCTGGTGGGCATGAGTCACCACGCCCAGCATTGTATGTGGTTAACGGGATCAAATTCAGGGCCTTGTGCTTGTGAGGCAGGTGCTGGAACCACTGAGCTAAATCTCCAGCCCAGCCAGACCTGTTTTTATCCAGACCACCACAGGAAGCTAAAAACAAGACCACTCAAGTCGCACAATCAGAATTTTAAGATAAGGAGAAAAGGTCACCTGCTGTAATCCCAGGTGCAAGGGAAGCTGAGGCAGAAAGATTATGTTTGAGTCCCACCTGAGCCACTTAATGGGACCCTCTCAGAATATAAAGGGCTGACACCAAAAACCCAACACCGGATCTTAGAGAAAAGTAGTTTATTTGACTTATGGTTTCAGAGGACTCAGTCCATGTTTGGCTGGCTCCAAGCCAGAAAAGGCACTGTGGAAGGTCTTGGCAGAGGAAAAGTGTACCACCAGAGCAGGCAGGAAGCAGAGAGCAGGAAGAGCCAGAGAAGAGAATTCACCTTCCACAGCCACCAACTTCCTCTGCCCAGGCCCTGCCCCTCCAGCCGGGCCCCGCCTCCTCACAGCATATTGAGCTGGCTCCGTGTGGATGTGCACACTGATACAGCGCCTCCTGGTCCAGTCATCTTCCATCCAGACCTCCTCCTCTGAATGAGAGATTTTTTTGTGTGTGTGGTGCCAATGATCAAAGTCAACCTTGTGGGTAGTGGCACCACTGAACTAAATCTCCAGAGCCCCTGAGGGGCATTTTAGATATAAACCATAGCAGCTGGCATGCAGTTCATGGTAGAACATTTGCCTAGCATACGCAAGGCCTGGATTCCATCCCCAAAACAAAACAAAAGCCCAATTTTGAATGTTGTCTTCATGTGACTGATAGTGGCAGTGGGTCTCCTGTCTCCAGCCCGTCTGTGTCCCTAGGCTCCCCAGGAGGCCACTGTGAAATCACAAACCTGCCCTTGTCACCCTGGCGCTCTGTACCTCTGCTTCTGTGTCCTCACACTCCTGCTTGTCCCCCTCTGGCGGTCTCCATTCCCAAGGCCAAAGAGAAGAGTGGAGAGGCTCCTACAGCTCAGCCTCAGCCTCTTCCCTATGGGACCCATACTGTGCCCATTTTACAGACGAGAGCCGAGGCAGCAAGGAATAGAAACATGCTCATGTGAGTTTCCTAGTGCTGCACCCGAGTTCATGACTGCTGCCCTTCGTGCCTTGAGCAGGACGGCAGACTTGGAAGGCTCAGAAGAAGCTGAAGCGGCCCATACTCTTTTGAGTCTTTCCACCAGGGGCCTCTTCTGAGGGAGGGAGGTAGGGAAAACCATTCCCAGTCCTCCCAGAAGTTCGTCTCAGCCTCATATCACCCCACAGGGCCTGGCTTTGGGATGAGCAGTACGGGGCCTGGCTTTGCCCAGCCGGCACCACACTCTGGGGCCTTTGCCAGCACCTTCCCTTCCCCACTGTTCCCACCGCAGACCTCGCTGACTCCGCAGAATGGTAAGGTCGCCCCTCCCCCTCTACTGTTCCCTCCACGTGGACAGTTATTTGGCCCTCAGTGTTGCAGGGAACTGGTTCCAGGACTGCGGGGCTCACGACCCTTACAGAAAAGAGCATGGGATTTGCAGAGGACCCTCCGGCCTTAATTCTCTCCAGATGGCTTAAGATGTTTAATGCATTATAAATAGCAGTTACTCTGTACTGTCGGGGGACAGATGACCAGGAGCAAAAGTCTACACATGTTCAGTACATGCCCAGGAGAAGGGCCGTGACGCCGAACCTACAGATTGAGAGGCTCTCACTGCAATCAGTGCCCCAGCACACCTCTGAGCTATTTTCATTTTGACCAGTAGGGGGAGCAGGGGAGCAGCGGACCTGCCTGTAGCTACTCTGTACTTTGAAGCTAGAATTCCGGAGTCATCCCTGTCTTGGCCATCACTTTTAGATGTAGCAAATTGGTCATATCAGCTGACATACTGCTTTTGCTTCCCAGACTCTACCTTTGGGGACTTGGGATCCACTAGGCTGGTGCAAAGACCACTCAGCCAGCCAGCTGGGATCTCTACCAACCCCTTCATGGTGAGTGCACTGTGTGGTGCTGGGGACAAAATCCTCCCAGGGGAGGGCGACATGGGATGGGAGCCAGGCCAAGGCAGGGACAGATGTCTTAGTGTGGGCCTTGGTCCTGGCCTACACTACCCTGAAATGGATTGTTTTCATGGCCTCCAGCTGTTCTTCCTAATCGAGTAACCTCGTATTGTTTTCCTTCCAGACTGGATCCTCACCAAGCCCGTTTGCTTCCAAGCCTCCAACGACCAACCCGTTCTTGTAGCACTGTGTCCTGGGGGAAACCTCTTGCCCATTTCCTGGGACCCCTCCCTTGCCTTAGGCCTTTCTGTGGGTCTGAGGCCAGAATGTGCCTGATCGCAGGGCAGGGATTCCAAGGATGGTGGAGGTGTTTGTGCTTTGCTGAGGCATCCTCCCCTTCTCGGGCCACCCCTACCCAGGGGCCCAGGGAGGCAGGCAGGTAGGGCTGGCCCGGAGGACCAACAGCAGTGTGTTTTTCAAATCGCCAGTTATGCAGACCACCCTTCTCTCCTGGCCCTTGGCACGGTGGTACCTCACTTCCAGCACGTCTGAAGGCAGAGGGGGGTGGGGCCCCACTGACCGCCCAGCTGTTCCCGTGGGAAGGACTCTTCCTCCCTCCCAGTTTTCCAACACTGCTCCTCACAGACAGAGGTGCAATGGGGTAAGGAGGGTAAAGATGAGTAGAGCTCGGGACAGTAACCAGAGCGCCCGGGGCCCGAGACGGCTTTGGTTCCCACTAGGCGGGACCATTCCCTCTGCCTCCATTGTTCAGCTCCCCCAGCGTCCCCAATCTGGCACTGGGTTGCATAGTTTTACCTGCATACATACACATGCCTGACTCCTGTCAAGCACTTTAGTTACCTGTCGGTGTCATGTTTGGATACCAGTGTTTTATATTTATACATAGAGAGAATTTTCTAATATAGCCTATCATAGAAATATATATATACGTGTGTGTATATATGCATATACATACATATACACGCCCCAGCCCTTCTCCCCTGCCCTTTAACAGGAGTGGGTGAACCCCATCTGTGCCTGGACCGTCAAAGCCAGAGCCCAGGAGCCGGGGGGAGGCAGCCTTGTGTCCTGACCACCCCACAGCCTGGGCTTGCCAGGGAAAGGCTTTGTGCAATTGGCTGGGGATTTTTTTTTTTCCGTTTTCATTTTTTCCCCTCCATCGGCCTTCCCTGCTCCCCAATCTCTACACCAAAGCTTGTTTGTGGGCAATGTTGGAAAAGAACTACATTTGAAAAAAAAGGTGGCTCTGTGGCATTGCTTTGGGCCAACTTGCAAGGCCAAGGGTCAGTCAACATGGCTAAGCCTGGATGTGGTGCCACACTTAGACTGCCTGGGCTGATGACCAGGGGACCAGCTCACGGACAGCCAGTCCCCATCAGAACCAGAGTCCATGTCAGCAATGGGAAGGAATGTGTTGGGACAGGGTCCCCTGCAAGGGTTGGGCAGCGGGGACTAGTGCCACATGCCATGGAGATGAGCGTGGGCCCCAGGGGTGAACCACCCCCAACATTCCCACCAGGGGCTGTTGTGTCAAAAGCCAGGTAGATGTCAGGGCTGTTTGGTGACAAAAAGTTGGGGAAATACTTGGTGTTTAGCTCAAGGCTGGGAGTGATCCCTTCCCTATTGCCATGAGTTGGAAATTCCAGGCCCTTTAGTTGCTCATTCTCAAGATTTCTCTGGTCTCCCACAGAGAACAGCAGACGGATTGATTGGGTCCGTCTACTGGTGTGCTTTCCAGAGTTTTCTGGAAAGACTTATCTGGCTTCCCCCATCCTAGCTTCTCTCCATCTGCTTGCTCCCAGGGCTCCTTGCAATTTCCATGTTCTCTGCCCCCTTGGTCTTTGTTCTGTCCTGTGCACCCCCTCTGGGGATCAGTCAAATTCAGGGTCTTGTGCTGAGGCAGTGGGGTGCCACTGAGGTAAACCCGACTCCTCCCTTTTCTTTTGAGACTAGGTCTTTCTGTGTAGTAAAGACTGCCCTTGAACGCACAGATCCTCCTGCCTCAGCCTCCCACCAAGTGCTGGGATTTGTGTGCCACTACACTTGGCTGTCCTTCCTATTCCTATTTCCCATTCTTTCTGCCCAGAGCTAGGCAGGGAAGGGAGCTAAAGTTCAGGGTGTTTTTTCCCTGGCTCCCTTTACCTTTTCCTAACTCCTTGCCTGAGGGCCCGGAGCTGAAAGGCTTTCCATCGCGCTTCATTCACACCTCCCAGGGGTTCTTTTTTTTTTTTTTTTTTTGCTTTTGAGACAGGGTCTCGTTTTGTAGTTCAGGCTGGCCCTGAGCTCACTATGGTGCCCAGGCAAGCCGCCACGAACTCAGCAATCCTCCTGTCTCTGCCTCCCGAGTGCTGGGATTCCCAGGGGTTCTTTACCCGCTGCTTGCTGCCTGGGCTCATGATCTGCTTCCCCTTTGGTCCCCCCACCAGATATGGACTCTGGCAGGGTCTGGATGTCCAGCCAGAGTTATGCTGGGGTTTAGCCTCAGCCCAGGGCAGAAAACTCAAACGTTCTGTGTGCCCAGACCGAGCAGGACAGCAGCTGCCATCTTTGGCATGGGCAGATCCAGCCCCCTCCATCCAGCCTCCTCTCCAGTCCAGTGGCAAAGGATGGAAAAATCTCCAGCCTGATGGGAAATGTCCAGCTGACAAGGCCGTGTCCCTTCCTGTGCAGCCAGACTGGGCACATGCACTTGCCGACACACCACGAGGCCAGAATGACTCACCCCGACTTACCTTGTGTCGGGCCAAGTCCTCCCTTCGATACATACCCCTGGCCAATGCTGTGACCCTCTAGGGAGCACAGAGCTAAATAAATGCATGGCTTTGTCCTCAGGTCTCCTCTGCAAAAAAGCCTCATAGCAGAGCAGTCTCAGGGAAATGGCCCCCTGGTCACAAGGTTCTTCCAAAGAGATGTGGAACGTGGTGCCCCACTCCTGAGGAGGGAGGGAGTCTGCAAATGTGGCACCTCAGGGTGGGGGTGCTCCTTAGAGAGTTGAGGTTCTGCACTTCCTGTCACTGGGAAGCAACTCCAGTTACCAGGACTACAGAGGATAATAAATCTTGTCGGGGTGAGGCCAAGGGCGCTCTCGTTGCTATGGCACCCAATGTAAGCCAGTTGGACTCCAGGCTTTTCCTGGTACCCAGCAGGCCAAATCACCTGGCACTGATTACCACTACCACCACCACCCGCACCGCAGCTTGTCCACGCCCCAGGCACACAGACTGCTGCAGCTGCAGGCTTTCATCTTCACCTAGCACCCCAGAGTGCAACAACATGGGGTGTTGTGGATCTGTCTGCGACAGCAGCTGTCATTTCACAAGAACACGTGTTGCTAGATGACCTAGTTGAAAGAGGTGGGAGAAGCTATGAAAGACCCTCCTTGAGTAGTGATTGAAATCAAGCCTGAGGAATGAGGCTCCAGCTAGGAGTGGGAACACATATGGCTCCTGCACATCTCCCTGATGTGGGACCAAGGCTGGGGGGGGAAAGGAGCGCAGACAGCTTTTGTGACTGCCACCATGCACAGTGTCCACTCTGGTCACATTGGGCCCTGTGGCCTTGAATGTAGTCCTGTTTTGGTGGCTGTTCCAAGGCCCATGATAAACCTGCTTCTCCTTGGACTATACCCACCACTGGGCAACTGCCCCTTTACCCTCTGAGCTTGGGGAGCTGCTTCTGGGTGTCCAGAAGGCACATGGAGCAAGGCCTGGGTACCAGACCAGACACCCATTCTTGTGATGTTGGCTGGTACCCTAAATCTGGATCTCAACATGGCCTTTGAAGAGGTATTCAACAGCTGGGTGTAGTAACAGTCCCATCACTGTGGGAGGCTGAGGAAGGAGAATCACAAGTTCAAGCCTAGCATGGACAATTTACCAAGTGAGACTGTCTCAAAAAAAGACCTGTGGGGCTGGAGATTTAGCTCAGTGGTTCCAGCACCTGCCTAGCAAGTGCATGGTCCCTGGTTCGATCCCCAGTAACCACTTACAACAATACTGGGCATGGTGACTCATGCCCACCAGCAATCAGTACCACATGCCACAATGCCAGGTGTGGTGGCTCACACCTGTAATCCCACCACTCAGGAGGCAGAGGCAGGAGGATTGCTGAGTTGAAGGCTTACTTGGGCTACATAATGAGCTCAGAGCTAGCCTGAACTACAAAGTGAGATCCTGTCTCAAAAAAAAAAAAAAAAAGGCCTGTGATGTAGGTCAGCACAAAGACCCTGGATTCAATCCCTAGAACCATCCTAACTACAAAGGAAGAAGGAAAGAAGAAGTTAATGATACCAGCTCCAGTCACACAGCACACTGGCATCGTCAGGATTCCAGGTCACAAACCCGTGCCTTCCTCTGGAAGTCCTGCCGTCCTGCTCAGGCTGCCCTGAATCAGGATCCTCGTCTCTGTCTCGTC
This sequence comes from Thryonomys swinderianus, assembly GCA_004025085.1. Taxonomy (NCBI): domain Eukaryota; kingdom Metazoa; phylum Chordata; class Mammalia; order Rodentia; family Thryonomyidae; genus Thryonomys; species Thryonomys swinderianus. The sequence goes on from PVIC010021346.1 coordinate 10,705, forward strand.
CGGTTGGAGCTGTCCCCTAGAGGAGGAAGCCTCCACAGGACTTTCAGTGGCCACTTGACAGATGTTGCTGGGTATGGTCTACACAGGGCCGGACCCAGTCTGCCTGTCCCAAGGCAGCTCCCACACTCCGAGCCGTGGAGAAACTGAACTGCAGCTCAGAATGAGCCAGCTACTGAGGCGCCTTAGCTCCCAGGGGACCTCAAAACAGCACAAACGCACCCCTGGGTGGGGCCGTAGTACACGAACAACCGATGCCTAGAAGCCTGAGTTGGTGGGAGCCAGAAGGTCTGCTGTAAGGGACAATCACCTGCCACTCGTGCCACCTCTGCACACTCGTCACAACCTGTTGGCCTTGTCCTTCCACGATCCGTCCAGAACGCGACCCCCTTCCGCCCCCCGGCCCCGTCAGTTGATTGGCGGAGACGCCCGCACACCCCGCCCTTTCCATGGCTGGATCCGGCGGAAGCTGACCCTCTCACCTGGTTTCACCGGTTAACGTGGCGAGATGGAGACTGCCTCGCAGGGGCGAGGGGTTAGCTGGGCCGGCCTCGGAGTCCCAGAAGCCCTGGTGTCATAGGCCACAGGACACACTGTGCACAGATCCCTCACCCCAAACTAAAAGTCGGGAGGTGGTCACAGAAGCTGGGTGGTGCGTCACTGCCTGTGGGTCGCTGCTCCCCTCTATGGGCCGCCACGTCAAAAGCCACGGCTCACGGGGGAAGACCCAGCCAAAAGCGCCTCTCGGCGACCCCACAAAAACCCTTAAGTCCAAGTCGGCCAAAAAGTCCATCGGGCCGCGGCTGCCCGGTCTCTGAGACCACCTACGGAAACAGAAGTCCCACCCTGCCGCGCCTCGAGCTCTACTAGAGCGAGAAGTTCTGCGCCAGCAGCGCGGCCCCGATGCAGCGTGCGCCTGGCGGGCGCGTGCACCCTCTGCCAGCGCGCGGACGCACGGGCGCCGCCTGCTTCCCCAATGAGCGCCGGCAGGCTGGGCGTGGCGGTGGCCAGCGAGGCGGGGAGACAGGGGTGGGCGGCGACTGCTGGAGAAGCGCGCCTCGGCCTACTGGAGCTGCGGGGCACACAAGGAAGGACAGTCATAGCTCTGTCCCTTTCCCAGGTTCCTGGGGTGGTTCACACTTTAGGCAGACCCGAAGCCCCAGAAACCCAGCCAGTCGTCTCCGGGTCCCAGCGATCCAAGGAGCCTGGGGCCTGGACCCTCTCAGAGTTCCGGGACATGTGGCCTGCGGCTCTAAGGCCCCATGGGCCTTGGCCAGACCCGAGGACTAGGCAGAGGTTACTGCCTAGGCCTCGGATGGGGTGCTGAGCCTGCCGCGGATGCCTGGGGGCAGGGACTGAAAGGACACCAGGCTCTCCCCCACACACACGCCCTCCCCCTGCCCTGTCCTTGTCCCTGCACAGTGTGCGCTGCTTTGACCACAAGGAGTCCCTCAGTCTCCTTCCTGGGGGTTGGCCATTCAGCACTCACGGGGTTGCAGGCTGCAGGCACCTGACACCATGAGACTGACCTGGCCACCGTGGACAGACTCAGGGGCAGTGAGTGGTGCCTGGCCTGGCTGAGCCAGTGCTTTGGGACCCTGTGATAAGGGTCTCTAGGTCTCCTGTCCCCATTATGGGACCGGGACCCTGGCCTCCATGACCCATTTCAGACACCTGGAGAAGAGCATGGACCAAGCAACCCTCAAGACCTTGGCCAGGCTGGGGGCAGGAGCTTCTTACACTACAGGGTTGGATGGGGTGGGGGTCAGACCCCCATGGGTGCCAGGAGTGACTACCAGCATATGGTGGGTGGCAGCGCCCCCAGGCCTTCCCGCAGCCACACCAGGATGGGGGCACTGATATGTGCTCATGATCTTTCTACCAGGGCGAATTCCCAGCGAGCCCAAGGCCAGGAAGCATGGACCCAGGTTCTCAGAACAGCAGGGGCAGAGTGCATTCAGTTCTCACCCAAAGACTCAGTGAACATGGGCACTGCCAGGCCACAGCCCTGGAACAGCAGCCTCAACTAGGTCAACTTGGACCCCATCCCTCCTCTGAAGGTGCAAGCCCAGGCACCTGGGACCTGACTGTGTTACACCTAACTCCAGTTCTAGACTCTTCTGGAGGCACTAGGGAGGGTGGAAGAGGAGAAACCGGACAATGTTACTGTTACCCCTCTCCATGTCTTCTAATCCCTTCTCAGGGTCTCCAAGGTTCTGATGCCCTCGCCTACATGCAAAGGCACTGAGCCTACATGCTGCCCTGGGCCTGCTCTGTCCCTTCTAGCTGTGGCATCCGAGAAATCCTCCAGAGGAGGGGCCCTACAAGTTGGACTTAATTTTATTTTGCAACGCTGGGGACTGAACCCAGGGACTTGCCCTGAGCCCTTTTCATTTTGAGATAGAGTCGCACTAAATTCCCCAAACAGGGCTTCAATTTGGGATCCTCCTGCCTCAGCCTCCCAGAGTGCTGGGATTATAGGCAGGCACCACCAATCCCAGCTAAGAAATTGGATTCTTTTAAGGGAGAGAATCCTAGAGCCCCTCCTATTTCCTGTCCCCATCAAAAGTTCAACCAGGCTTTCTCCAGCCTGAAACTCTGATCCTAGCTCCCTGGCATGTTCCTACAGAATCAGTCTCAGGCCTACTCTCTTAAATCGACAGATGCAGACTCTCATTGGGGTTGATTGGGTCCCCACACACCTGCAGCGACTCTGTGTCTCCTCTCACCAAAACTACCCAGCCAGCATTGCCCAGCCCCGGGGCTGGACGCAGAGCCTCCAGCAGAAGAGGTGTGGGAGCACCAGGGATCTCACTACTTGTGCCCCTCTTCAATCTGCTCCTCCAACGCCAGTCTTGAGCCCCCAACCCTTGCTTCTCCTGGCTGGGCTTTCTAAAGGGTCAGCTCCAGCCAAGGACTGTGGACCACCACCCATGCATTAAAGGTGCCCTGCTTCACGGCCTTTGTAGGCCAGTGGAGTTCCTGCCCCCGGTAGGGGATGAGCAGCGAGTGATGAGAATTTCAAGGGAAAGCAGCCAATGCAGTGGGAAAGGAAGGGATCGCATCCCCCTGCTGTACTGTCACCTATCACAGGGAGTCTTTTTGAAAAAGAACAGTTTTATTATCAACAGAAAGAAGCAGGGGCAGGAGGGACATTCTGCCCCAGGGCTCTATGGGCAGTGGCTCTCTGAGGAGGTCCTGGGCAGAGATGGCTCAGTGCTTTCAGAAGAGCTCTGGGGGTCAGAGGCGGGCTCCACGGGGTCCCCAGGGCTTGGAGGATCTGCCGAGGTGCCAGGTCTGGGCTCCCCCTGGCTCATCTGCAGCAGGCTGGTGATGGCAATCAGCTCGGGCCCACTGAGCTGGGCCATGCCATAGGCCCTGGGCTGGGAGGGGCAGACTGAGGGGGACATGATAGGAGGCGGGAGCTGCAGCTTCATGGAGTCCAGGGCCTGAGGAGAGCAGTAGAAGTGTTTCCTCCCAGGTACCCCACACGTGAGCCCGGGGAGACCAGGAGGCGCTCACTCTTACCTGCTCAGGGACCTCAGACAGGTACAAGGGAACACGCTGCCCAGGGGGTAGCAGGGGGTCCAAGAAAAAGACATCTTCAGGGCACATCACTGGGACCCCTGTGAGGAAAAGAGGGTGCCATGAGAGTGGCAGCCTGGGGACTTCCACCCGTGTCCCAACGACATGTGTGCACCACGCTCCTGAACAGAGGTACCTGCATTCCCGGTGGTCTGCTGGCTGTTCTGACCCCCCAGGCTGGGGTCCTGGCACCTGTGGCCCCTGCCCCAGACCTCATACATGGGCCAGAAGGAGGGGTGACACAGAGTCCGGTCTGTGAAGGAGGCACCTGGTTCGCAGCTGGGTATCTACAGAGGGCAGGAGAGATCACTGAGCTTTAGTGCCTTCCTCAGATGTCCCTGGCACCCCGAATCAGAACCAGGGGCCCCAAAGCTCACCCACACTGGCTGAGGTCTTGCTCTAGCACCGTAGTAGGGGTTCCAGGGTGAGAAGAGAGTCACCCCTGAGGGAGGCACCTGAGGAGAAAGTGGGGCTGCGGGGAGGCGAACAGATTAGGACGAGCTCAGAGGCAGTGAGGGGGTCTTGGAGGTACAGGCAGCAAGGGCCAGGCCTACCTGGGATCCTTGGAGACAGCTCAGGAGCCAGGCCAGAGGGGTAGCGGGGCAGCAGCTGTCGCCTCCGGGGCCCGGCAGGCCTGAGGGCTGTGGGCTGCAGGCTGGGGAAGGGAATGACACCTCCACTCAGGGCCCCGCTCGCTGTCCCCTCCCAAATACTCCTTTGAATTTAGTGGCAAGGCTCAGGGTGCCTGGTCCCAGGGACGATGAAGTTTCCGTTCCATTAACTTTCCAGAAATATTCCCTTCATCTCACAGAGCCGCGGAAAGGCCCCAGGGCCCCGGTCAGATGGCCCGAGCGGCCTGGCCAAGCCCTTACCTGTCCTGCGGGGGTTTTCCTGGCTCCCTCGGGACCTCCTCTCTGGAGCTGCAGGCCTCTCCCTCGTCAGCGCTCACTTGCTCCGGCGCGGCCTCCTCACTCGTGCCCGGCGGCCAGGGTAACATGCTGCGCTCCGCCTCCCGAGAGCCACCGAGAGCCACCGGACCACGCTGCAGCGCTCGGCGCCCACCACCCACCCGCCGGGCCGCTCCGCTCCCTCAAAGCGCGACCTTGCCAGAGCTCCGACCGCTCGCTCGCGGCCCCGACGCCTCACAGACGCCGTGCCCGGCACGTCCCCGCCACGTGGCGCGCTCGCTCCCGCCGGGCTCCGCAGGAGCCCCCTGGCGGCGGGGCCCCAAATGGCCACGCACTGCCGTCCGGAGCGGAGGGGCTCGCGAGGGCGTCGGCCCGCCTCCCTGCGAGGACGCCCCCTGCCTGCCCGCGCTCGCCCACAGATACGCTCACACCTGAGGGCCAGCCTAGAGGCCTCCGGCTTCTTTATTGTGCTCGACACACTTCCACGCAGGGTCTTCCACTCAGACCCTTAGCCGCGGTAGGGTACAGGGGTGGCGGTGGCCAGGCCCAAGCCGCCCTCTCCAAGTCCTTGTTAGAGGGCAGAGCCATGGCTGGTCTTCTGTTCGGGGCGGGGGCAGGCAGCTGGGGCCCTGCACCCCTACCGCCACCCCTAAGGCCTTTCCAGCAGTGCGTGGACCACAGCAGCGATGTGGGGGAGGCCCCTGCCCGGGGCCACCTCCTCCTCCAGGATGTGGTGGGGCTGGCACAGGGACTCCTGAGGGAAGGGGCCCAAGTTAAGTTCCCCCTGACCCGGCCCGGTGAGGGAGGGAAGGGCAGGGGTGCCCTGGTAGACACTGTGCCCACAGTCTGGGGTAAAATGAGAAGCGAAGAAGCCAGTGGGTAACAGAAGGGAGCTGACACTGGGGGCCAAGGCTCAGGGGGCAGGAAGAAGGCTGCCATTTCCAGGAGGAAATGCCGAGCAGGCAGGCTGGCACACGGAGCCCAGGAGCCAACCAGGAGCACACACAAACACACACAGAGGCAGCCACAGTCTGTACAGTTTATACACAGAGCTAGGGACCCATCCTGGGCCCCTACATCCTCTACAAATATAGAGTTCTCTCTACAAAATAGAGATAATTTAGCCCCCATAGCAGCCAGGGGGGAGGGAGGAAAGGGAGGGAAAGAGTGGAGCTCTCACCACCCCGGGGAACTGGGCGGCGCTGAGCAGGACAGGCTTAAAGGCACCATCAGCACTGCAGGGACTAAGGAGAGGCCAGAGGCGGGGCCCAAGGTCCAGGTCCCCGAGTGGGGCCTCTGAGGTCAGTGTCTGTAAGGGGTACACTAGTGTCTTTGGTAGGGGCTGAAGGCACCACCGGTAGGGGTGGAGAAATGAGCAGGAGTCTTATAAATAGAAATGGGGGGACTGAGGCCCTAAGAACCCAGGAGCCGACTGTAGACGACACAGAGCAGCAGCATGAAGACCACGTAGAAGAAGACGAAGCCACCTAGACCAGAGGGGGGCCAGGCAGGAGGGGGGGCCTTGCCCCCCACCCACTTCACAGCCTCTAGTGTGGTCCGAAGCCCCTGGGCAGTGCCCTGGAGGAGATCCGAGGGCGAGCACAGGTCAGCCTGGGGGGAGAGCGGTAGACAAGGACAGGGGACAGATGTCAGCAGCAGCAGCGACAGTCCTTCCCACCCCCACCTGCCAAGGCCAGGGCCACACCAACATGGAGACATGCGGGGCAGGGAGGCGTGCAGGCAGGGAGACGAGCAGGGAGGGGTACACCGATCCGATTGTCTGGGGAGCAGACACCCTGTGAATGGAACCTGCCACCATGGAAAGTGCTCGGGGAGCCCCAGCCACCACCACCCCTTCAGAGCACAGAGCAACCCTCATACCTCGGGCACCCCCATTTTTCGACAGGCTTCTAAGAAACTCTCTACATTCTTCCGAGACTTGAGGGCACTGAGTTTTGGCTGAGAGTAAGAAATGAACAGAGAAGAGGGGAAGGGGATGGAAAGAAAAGATGTGTTATGCACATCAACCTCCCTGTGATGAATGCTCATTATGTACTACAAACATACTAGTAGAATTAAAACCAACATGAAATGAACAGAGGGTGAGAGAGATCATTGGCATCCCCGCCCCCCCACCCCTACCCCACTGACCACAGCAGGAGAGGGCACGTGGATAAAGGGCACACAGCGGGGCCGGAGCTGATTGGCCAGCTGACAGAGGATGACACCATTGGCCAGGGCCTCAGCTAGGTCCTCGGGCAGTGGTCGCTGTAGCCTCGACTCTAAAACCTGAAAAAGGTGTCAGTGAGCAGCTCACACCTGGCCCACCCCACCTTGGGGGAGCTCTGAGGGTACGAAAGAGGGTGTTGAAGGACCTGGGCAAAGGAGACGCCATACTGACTCCCCACACGGTGCTGCTTCTGCTTACCTGGCGCAGTTGAGACAGTAATTCCTTCTCATCTGGAACCTGGCTGGGAGGCCGAGGTCTCAAGACACAGTCTGGCGAGGAAGGGCCTGGAAGGAAAAAGAAGGTACGGGGTTGTCTCCACTCCATCTTGTCGACAGCTCTCAGTGGCTGGCACCCACCCCTCCAGCTTCTCTGCTGTTGGAATTGACACAAAGGAGCAACAGACCGGGAGAGCCATAGACCAGAAGTGCCACCGGCCCCGTTAGTGCTGGCCAAGTGAGGGCGTGTGGGGAAGGGAAGAGACCCACCTGAGCCACTCTGAGAGGAAGAGCGGAAGAGGAAGCTGTTCGGTCTCTGAATGGAGCCATGTGGCCGGGGAGCAGGTGCTATTGCTTGGGGCCAGAGCCGGGGGACAGGAGAAAGACTTCTCAGTGCTTCCTCTTCCCTCAGGCCACCAGGTCCCAGCTACCCCCATCCTCCTCCCAAAGCCCCTGCTCACCTGGTCCTACAGGAAGGGGATCCTGGGAGGGGGTGGCAGGTGCAGGGACTCCCTGTGACCCTGAAGCTCCCAGCAGGGTGGCACTGGGCTTGGGAGGCCCACTGAGGAGAGACAGAGGGGAATTAGAAGGCTGGTCAAAAGGCACTGGAGTCAGGTGTCCAGGAGGAAACCTACTTGTGGGTGGCCTGAGTGGATGGGGAAGCTTTGCCCCCGGTGGCCCTGATGCCCAGCTTCAAGGAACTGCAAGGAGAGGAGAGGTGTGGTTTGCCAGCAGGCACCTGAGTGGCATCAAGCCACATGCAGTCAACTGGCCACCAGCAGCCACAGCCACCCCTGGGCCCATACCTGTCTCTCCGGGGGCCTCCCCAAACCCCACTCTGCTGTTGTTGCTGCTGCTGCCGCCGCTCCCGCTCCTGCCACAGTTGCAAGCTGTCGGGGCGCCGCCGCTCCTCCCCTGCCAGCTCTTCACGCCTGAGGACACACAGGGGGACACCTTGGTCATGGTCACGAGGGGTACGGGGCTGCCGGAAAAGGAAAAGTGTGGGCTCTGGGGCTGGGGTACCTGCTGCTGGGTCCCCGCTCCCCGTCCCCTGCCGCAGGGCTTAATTCAGGAGGCCGCTGCTCCTGAGGAGAGACAGCAGAGGGTGAAGGGAGGCCAGGACCCCAGACACAAACTCCACCCCTGTCAGCTCCCCTTCTCCTGGAGGAAAATCATGGCTGGATCCTCACCTCAGCTGTACCTCGCTCTTCATCCTCCCCAGGAACATGGCTGTCGATGAAGTCAATCTGCTCAGGGTCTCCATCCGCTGGAGGAGCCAAGGCACATCAGTTGGCAAGCAGGTGGGGGCCCACAGCCCTCGCTCACCCTGGCCTCCCTGGCCCACGTCCCCTCACCAGAGCCATCCTCCCTCTGTTCCCTGGGCCCCCGAGGTTCCCGGGCCAGTTCTGAGATCCGAAACGATAGCTCTGAAAATTCATCTGTTGACTGAAAGGAGGGAGCGGTGTTGAGGCTTTCTCAAGTGCTGGGGGACACAGAATTGCAAGCCTGCAGAGCTCTGTGAGGGAATGAGACTGGGGTCTGTTGCAGAGCCAGCTCTTGAAGGGACAGTGGGGAAGGGAAGGAAGAGCTCCAGCCACCATGTCACTCTGAGATTCAGAGGTACCAGGCAAGCGGTCCTCAGGCTGGGCCTCTCCCACCGCCGACCACCCGGGGAAAGGAGACCCTTACCTCATTTCCAGACCACCTCTTGCTGCCACTATCAACGCTGTGGAAGCCTGAGTCCAACCCACCATCATACCGACGTCCCGGAAACAAGTCCTCAGGCGGGCTGGAGCAGCCAGGGAGACTGGTCAGACACATGCCAGCAGCAGGCCTTCCCGCCCTCCCACCGGAGTCCAGGATTTCCTGGGGCCAGGCGGAGACAGGAAGTACCCCAAGGCCCCCTTCCTTCTCACCGAGACTTACCAGGGACTAAAACTCGGGGGGCGGGAAGGGGCCAGGTCCCCCAGAGCAGCCCCGCGCCGCCCAGCCTCTGTAGACAAGTACTTGAAAATGTGAAGTTTCCCCTTCAGGCAGATCTATGAGAGGAGGACAGTGGAGGGATGTGAGGAAAATGGCTCTCAGTTCCTACAGAAGGGCCATTAGGGGCCCTCCATGATCCTGCCTACGGCATCCCTGTCCCCAGGTCCAACCAGCCCACACCTCACCTGGGCAGGTGGGCTTTGCAGGGGGTTGCTGTCTAGCAGAATGACCTGCAGGTGCCTGAGGCGGCAGAAGGAGACTGGGATGCGGGAGACACGGTTACAGGAGAAATCCAGGCGGACCAGAGGAAGATCCCCCAGCTCTGGCGAGTGGATGAGAGACAAGTTAGGAGAGGGCCTGATCCTGGCTTGTGCTCCCTTCCTGCCCTCTGCTCTGGCTGCCCGGTTACCCTGGCTCCATCACAGCCTCTGCCTTGTTGGCTCCGGACAGCCCGCCTCTTCCCATTCACGTCTAACCCCATCATCCCAATCTGGACTTCAGCTCCCGCCCACCCTTGGCCGTCCCTCCTCTCCTGTCCATCCACACACGGATCCCTATCCTCAGGTGTCCAGCATAAAACGCAGACCTATATGTGACCCCTGCTGCTCAAAAGCCTTCTGTGCAGCCAGAGCTGGTGAGGGTGGTGGGTTGTGCCCACCCAGAGGACCCTGTGCTGGCCACGCCCTGCACCTTGGTGAGGATCTGGCTGCCCACTGAAAGGTGACTCTGCTAATTCTCCCAAGGCAGCTTGGATTCATGGTGGACCTAGACACAGAGTAAAACAACCACCTCCCAGCCCGGCATAGTAGAGGCCTTAACCATATGGCTTCCAGTCAATTTCCAACCCTATATCTCACTGCATCCCACACTTGGGCCTTCCCCTTCCTGTCCACTCAGCTAGGAGGAAACACAACTCCACTTTCCAGTCCTCCCATTTTCTAGGTGTAGCTCAACCACTCCTCCAGGATCCCTTCCAGACACCCGGGCTCAGAACGAAGGCATCACTCCCTGTGTCCCCAGGGCACTTTGGTTGGATCCATTTTTATGGCCCAAAGAAGACCTGTTCAAATGCATATTTGTACCTCTACTGCTTCAGTATAATGTGCCCCCCAAATTCCTGGCACTAGAAACTTAATCCCTAGATTCATATGCTAATGATATTTGGAGGTTGGGCCTATGGACGGGGTTCTGCCCTCAGGTTTAGACTCAGCCATTACCGGATAAATGGGGTGTCAAGGGAGTGGGCTTGTTAGGCTCTCCCTCGAACACTCCCTCTTTCTCACCACTTGATGCCCTTTACAGTAAGATCCTCACAGGTTGCCTGGTGATGCTGGTGCCTTGCTCTTGGACTTGCTAGCTTCCAGACTCATAAATCAAATAAATTTCTATTCTTTATAAGTTTCTCAGTCTCAAGTACTCTGTTATAGGAACTGACTAAGACACTTGACTTGGAAGGAAGAGGGTAGGTGCAGAAAGGGATAGAATAGGCAGAGAAAACAAGTGACCACTTGACTCTTGTTCTTCAAGCCAAATTCACACTCTGCTCTGGCACAGGGCTCTTCCTGCCTCACCCTGGCTTGCCTTTCCAACTGTATCCCTCTCTCTGGTCCATACGCCCACCCACCTCCATGCTCTGTACATGGTGGTTGTTTCCCTGCCTGGATATAGGACACAATTTCTCCTTCCAAGGTCAACCTTGTGCTGGCCAGAACTTTTTTTTTAGTTTTTTGAGACAGGGTCTTATTTGGTAGTTTAGGGTGACCCTGAACTCACTTTGTAGCCCATGCTAACCCTGAACTCATGGCAATCCTCCTGTCTCTGTCTCCCAAGTGCTGGGATTACAGACACGAGCCACCATTCCTGACTGGCCTGAATTCTGGGAAGAAGTTTCCCCAGGTTCCCAAGCAGAGCCCTCCCTCCCCTCTCTCTCTTTGGGTTCTCAGACTGTAACTGAATGTCTGCCTCTCCCAATTAATCCCTGGAGAGCTGGTCCCAGATCTTGGTCACATCACTTGCATCTACTTGCCTCTCACCTAAAACTGGGGCAACACACACACAAATACAGCACAGGCTGAATGTCAGAAGGTGCTGTTTCCCAGCAGAGCTATCGAATGTTGGTGCGTCACAATTAGCTGTCAAATGGGGCTGCCTGGGCTCCAGCAAGGCACCCTGTGGTTCAGAGAGCTGGCAAGGAGGCGCAGGATGTCATCTGACTCAGGGATTTGCGAGCCTTGCCGACAAGTGACCTCAGAGGCCCCTTCTAACACCTGAGGTCCTATGCGGAGTGAACCCACTCACCTCTTCCTTTTTTGTACCTGTTCCCAAGTTTATAAAACAGAATTAGTGATCTGTGATGTGCCAGCCTCACAGGGTTGCTAGCTCACGACCAAATACAATCATTTACATGTGCTCGCTTCGGCAGCACAGATACAAATACAATCATTTACAATTTGCTCTTTTTTTTTTTCTTTTTCTTCTTTGCAGCACTGGAGATTGAACTCCAGAGCCTTCATACTCCCCAGCCCATCTATTTTTCTTTTTTTTTTTTTTTGGTACTAGGGATTGAACTCAGCCTTGCACTTGATGGGCAGGTACTGCATTCCCAGGCTTTCCCAGCCCTTTTTTGCAACAGGGTCTTGCTGAATCCCTAGGTTGCTCAGGATGGGATTGAACCTTCAATCCTCCTTCCTCAGCCTCCCAGAATGTTGGGATGACAGGCATGGGCTATCACATTCAGCCACAGTTTGCATTAAATACTTCAAAACCATGGACAACTAAAGTATGATTCATCTGCTGGGTGTGGTGGCTCACGCCTGTCATCCCAGCACTCGGGAGGCAGAGACAGGAGGATTGCTGAATTCAAGACTTGCCTGGGCTACACAGTGAGCTCAGAGCCAGCCTGAATTATAAAGCAAGACCCTGTCTCAAAAAAAAAAAAAAAAGTATGATTCATCTTTGATGATTTCTTGACTGTAACTTCTCTAAGGTAGGTGAACTGTTTCTAACTAAATGCTGGTGTCCTTCCCCTCCCCCAAAGTGGAATGAGAGCTCTCACAGTGATGGTATAAGGAAATGGGGACTTTGGGTTATAATATAGATCCTAATAGTGGAGCTCTCCTGAGTGGGATTAGTGCCCTTTTAAAAGAGCCCTCTCCCTGAGAGCTCTCTGCTCTCTGCTATATGAGGACACACTGAAAAGATGACTGTCTGCAAACTGGGAAGAGGACCCTCGGCAGAAAGGACCTGCTCCCACTGACACCCTGAGCTTGGCCTCCCAGCTGCCAGGACTGGAAGCCACCCCTTCTATGGAGTCTTTGTTCCAGCACCCTGAGTAGATAAAGACTCAGACACACACGCCCCAGCCTCTAGTCGTCTTCCTTACCATCAGGCAGGGTGCTGAGCTGGTTCCTCCTAACATTGAGATCCCGCAAGGAACGGAGGCTACACAGCTCCATGGGGAGGGACTGCAACTCATTGCTGCTCACATCCTACAATCAAGAAAGCAGCAGGGAAAGAGCCATAAGACCAGATCAATAGAAACTGCCCCCTCCTGTCTGTCTCTGGCTACCTTGCCTTCAGTCCAAGCCTTTCCCTAAGGGACTTCCTGCCTTTTTCTGGCCTTCCCCGCCAAGAGGTCTTAGCTGCATGGCTAAACAGCCCTCCTCAGTCCCTGCTCCCCATCTCACAAGCTGTCGCAGGCTTCCCAAAGTGCCGATGTCAGGAGGCAAGGCTCCCAGCTTGTTGTTGCTGACAATAAGCACTCGAAGGGGCAGCTGGCAGATGTAGGGTGGCAATGATGACAGCTGGTTTCGGCTGTGGAAAGGAGAAAGGCAGCGGGCTCACTCCCCAGGCATACCATTTCAGCCCTTCCCGCCTCTTCAGGATGACAGGCTCCACGAGGGTGCTATGAGGTGATAAAGACAAGCTCCCTTCCTACCTGAGGTTGAGGTAGGTTAGGGCTGTGAGATTCCCCAAGGCTGGGTTCAGGCATCTCAGACAGTTGTGGTACAGGCTCAGGCCCTCCAGGGACACCAGCTGGCAAGCTGCCTCAGGCACCTCGGGAAACCGGTTCCGGGACAGGTCTAAGAGAAGCAAGTGTCAAGGGAGGGCTGTGGACCTTTATGTCTCCTGAGCCAGCGGCCCAGCTTCCTACTCCTGGCAAACCTAAAGGACTGAGCACAAGCTGGGCATGGTAGTGCACACCTGTACTAGTACTCTGAGAGGCTGAAGCAAAAGGATCACAAATTGAAGCCCAGCCTGGGCAACTCAGTGATTTATCGAGGCCCTGTTTCAAAATAAAAAATATAAAACAGACGGGGATGTCACTTAATGTGAAAGCCTTTCATTCAACTTCCAGTCCCACAGAAAAAGAGAGTGAGAGAGAGAGGAAGACAGAAAGAGTCAAGCCCATGAGCTGGGTTTTCATTCTTGGAGAAAGTCTTCTGCAAAGTGGAGTGTTCAACATTACAAGCATGACCAGGAAAGCAACAGCCTTAGTCAGCGGGAGGGGGGACTATATACACTATAAACCAGGCCAGCGGGAGGGGGACTATATACACTATAAACTCTCCTGGAAGGGTGGGTGGATTCTATATAATTCTTATGGTTCCTCTTGTTCAGAGATGCCAAAGTAGAAGGCAAAATATCACAGGAGAGAGATGCATTCACAAGAAAACAGCTGGAGAAGGGTGTTGGTACATGCTAAGTACATGTTCAGTGGCAGACCACATCCTTAAGAGGTACAAGGCCCTGGGTTCAAACTCCAGGGAATAAAAAGAGCTGTGTGTGGTGGCACAGGCCTGTAATCCCACACTTTGGAAAGCTGAGGCAAGAGAACCATATTTTGAGCCCAGCCTGGGTAATTTAGTGACTTAGCAAGCAAGGTCCTGTCTCAGAACAAAAAAATTAACAAGGGTTAAGGATGTTCAATCCTCTCTCTCTCTCACTCTCTCACTCTCTCTCTCTCTCTCTCTCTCACACACAGACACACACACACACACAGAGGAAGGAAAGAAAAGAGTAAGTGATAGGCTGGGAGGCTCAGGGAGAAAATTACATGGAAAACTCATAGAGACCATAAGCAATCTATTTTCAACACAGGGAGAAACCAAGGGTCACTGTATTTGGACTCTCGAGATAAGGCCCTGGACACTGGATAACAATTTCTTTTTTTTCTTTTTTTTTTTTGAGACAGGGTCTCGCTTTGTAGTTCAGGCTGGCTCTGAGCTCACTATGGAGCCCAGGCAAGCCTCGAACTCAGCAATCCTCCTGCCTCTGCCTCCCGAGTGCTGGGATTACAGGCATGAGCCACCACGCCTGGCACTGTGGTATGTGGTATTGATTGCTGGTGGGCATGAGTCTCCATGCCCAGCATTGTATGTGGTTACCGGGATCGAACTCGGGGCCTTGCGCTTGCGAGGCAGACACCAGAACCACTGAGCTAACCCTCCGGCCCTGGATAACAATTTCTTATAAGCCCTCAGGACCAAGGGATTTAAAAGGTCTATCTATATTCCCAAGGGCTGGGAGGGAAAGGCCAAAGAAGTCTGAGCTAGAACTGGGAGCCAGAATCCTTAGGTCTTTTCCATCCTGGGTCCTTTGGTCTCCTTCTCACCCTCTTCCAACCCATCAGCCTTCTTCGGGTTCCTCCACCCTTGTAAGTATCTTAGGCATAAAGAAGTAGGGTAGGAAGAGGCCATCATCCTCCCCTATTTCCAGTAGTGGCTCCTCATAGCAGTGCCAGGAGGCAGGCCCCAGGGCTCCCTCCAGTCTGGGGCCGCTGACCGCACAGGCCTCTAGAAACCTGTTTCTGTTTGCTTGCGCTGGGAGGGGCCCATCCCTGCTGGGGAAGTCCCAACCAACAGATCTCTGTGAGCTTCTTTGGGGGATCTCCTGGAGTATGGGAAGAGCAAACCCTAAAGGCTGGGGAAGCTGGAGTACACCTCCAGAAGTGAAGTAGAAACAATCCATCAGGTTATCTCTGGTAGGTTCTATGTTTTCCAAAGTGAATAACCACCAAATGGCCTCAAAACTGCTCACTCTACCCTTCTGCCCCAGCCCTAGGACATACACACAGAACACCTGGCATGGGAGAAGGCAGTTCCGGGGAGGGTGGGAGTACTGCATCTGATCCTCCCACCCATGCCCAATGCCTGTTTGGTTCTTCTGCATCCACCCAATGTATCTGCACATGCACATGTGGATCAAGGGGTGGAGACCAAGTTCTGATGGCTAAGCAGTAGGTGTCGGGGCAAAAGCTAGGAGCGGAAAGGAACCCAAACTGGAGGAGGCAGGGCCAGGGGCACAGGATGTGGTCTGTCAGAGATGAGCTACACTTCTCCTTTGCTTCAGCAGCCCCTCCCCCAGTCTTCCTACTATGGGACCCAGAGAACACAGTGCAAGAAGTCATAGAAACCATGCTGGGAAGAAAGATATTCATAAAGAGCTTGAAAAGCAAGAGGAGAGGGTTCAAAATGATCAGCAGAGCACTGAAGCATTTCATCTGGGTCGGAAAACAAGAGGACACGTAGGGGAGGGTATGGGCCACTCTGCATTTTTTTTGTCACTTCCCCTTTCCACTCCAGGCTGGGAGTACTCTGCTTAGGGAGAGAGTGTAGAGGAAGATATTCTGAAAAGATACAACTCATCTGGCCTAGGACCTGGGCCCTGACAGAACAGAGGCCAGAGTGGGCTTCTCAGGAAGCTGGGATTTTCCCTCCTCACCACACAAGGGAACTCATGGGAGCCCTAGCTGCACCCTGAGCCGGAATGCTAAAGGAGGAGACTGGGAGGGGACAGGACCTGGGAGGGGCTGGCAGATCTCAGTAGCTTTCCCCAAGAGTCCACTCACTGAGACAGAGCCCTAAGGAAGTAAAGAATAACATTTGGTCTTTGTCAAAAACAAGCAAGGGGGAGGGGAAAGAACAGAAGGCAAGTGTCACACAGCTGCTGAGGTCAATCTGGAGCTTAGGGGTTGGGGGTGTGTAAGAGGAATCAGGACAGTTTCTGGGGCTCACCTTTTGGAACTCACTTACTGCAGGGGGGGCAAAGGAATTGAAGAGGTTAAAAGTGGTTCTCCCCTGAACAGCAGGGGTAGTGTGTGCCTGGGCCTGGCTGAGTGTTTGCAGACAGGCAGGCACCTGCCTGGGAAAATGCCCACTTCTATCCAGCCCCAGGTCCCCAATTCTTCTCACTCCAGTCTACCTGTGCCTCTCGGGAATAGTCTTCTCCCCTCCTGATCTCCAACCCCAGCTGAAGCCCAAGGGCACAGGCTGCCTCCAGAGCGGCCCAGGCCTGCCTTACCTGTCATAGAGGTCCCTACCCACCATGACAACAGACACCAGAGGGTGGAGGAAGCATGATTAGAGGGATCCTAAGGGTGGGGAGTGGAAGAAGTCTACGACGCCACCACTCTCAACTAGGAGATACGATTTCCTTTCATTCAGCAACCGCCTCAAGTCCTTCCCCGAGGAAAGCAAAAACTGAAATGAGTAATCTAGCGTCCCCGTGAGGTCGCAAATTCTATAGTGACCACACAGATAAAGGAGGAAGAGCCTCAGGTAAGGTCAGGAATAACGGGCTGATGAACTTGGGGGAGAAAAGAACAGCAGAGGCAAAAGATTTGCTTGTTTCCCATACACTGCCTGGGTGAAGAGTGGAGGCCTGAGATTTAAGGGGCAGGACTATGGCAAAGTCGCAGAAACATCCCGTTGTTAGGGACGATCTAAGGCAAAGAAGTGCCCAGGGCTCCTTTGATCTTGGTGAAACGGGGAAGCAATGGAGACGACAACGAGTATGAAAAGAAAGGGGTGATTAGAAAAGCTCGCAGTGTGCTTTAAGGAACGGACAGAACTGAAGTAGGGAAGGTCATGCAAATGAGCCAACCAGATAAGGGGCGGGACCACTGTGCAGGTGCGCAACAAGCAAATAAAGTAGGGAGGGGTCTCATTCAGAGACGTAGTAGCCTTTCTGTGAAACCAGAATAAGTGTTCGCCGCCCAGAGATTCTATAGTAGGGAGTGGTCGTAGTCTTATGACAATCAGGAGGGGTAAGCAACCCAGCGGCCAGGTGAAGGGGCGGGCCAGACCCACGGGCGGGGTGGGAGCATGTGGGCGGGGCTATGCAAATAGGGGCCACAGTAGCTCCCGTGTTCAACGTACTCACCAGCCTGGGTGATGTCTGACAGGTCGTAACTGCGGGCCGCACCCCTGGGGAAGTGCTTCAAGCGCCGGTTAGACAAGTTCAGGGTCCCAGTGGCCACAGCCTCTTCCAAGGCTCGCTCTGCACTACGGCTCCCAGGGAGACCCGGAGATCCTGGTACTGCCGTTGTGGCCGCCGTCTCCTCTCCCCCGGCGGCGAGTGGCGCCGCTACAGCCGCCGCCATCCGCTCCCGGCGGCTCCCGCTGCCTGACTGACGGGACCGGCCGTCCCTCCTTTCCCCTCCCCCTCCTTGGAGCCGCCGTAGTCGCCTCCGGGGGGAGGAAGTGGGGTCAGGAACACAGAGGGCCAATCGCATTCGGGAGACGCATCGGAAGCGGCTAATCAGAATCCACGGGAGGGGTGGAGCGTCGAGTGCCGGAGTGCGGCGAGAGAAGGGAGGGGGAGAGAATGGAGCTCTTGCCAACGGCCATCCCTCCTGGTCGGTCGGCCCCAGACAGCCTCATCCAATCACAATGTCTAGGGCTAGAAATAGAGCCAATCAAGTCCAACCAGGAGGTGGGGACTCTAGTGCTCTATTAGTATAGGGTTAGAGTCCCAGCGACCGCGAGCCCGAGGAACCTAGCCCTTTTCCAACGAAGACCAATCGTGAACCAGATACAAAGGAGTGATTGTCAAGAAGACCAATTAAACCCTTCAAGGGGAGGCTGCCCCTCAGCCCCCTGAGGGACGGCTGTCCCTACCAATAGCATGAGTGAGAAGGCTAGCCCTTCGCTAAGGAGGCGGGTAAACTAGAAACTTTGAGACAGATAAAGAAAGTGAGGCCAGTCCCCTGGGCCATTGGGGATTGCAGTGCTCAAACTGGGTTAAAGCGGG